>APFE030031785.1:256302-304308 GCA_000404065.3 Pinus taeda
CAAACAATATTGCCAGAAATTGACGAGGAAGGAAATATTATATTGGAACTGGAAGCAGGCATAGAAACAAGAACTCGATAACTACGAAATTGATCCATTTCAGAGTATCTCATCAAGTGGAAGAACTTATCCGCTGAAGATTCCACATGGGAGGATGATAATTCTATACAAAAGCATCCAGAACTACTCAAGCGTTGAGGACAACACTTTTTTTAAGGAGAGGGGCATGTTAGGTCCCTATAATACTAGTGATGCTCCCATTAATATTGTAGTTGTATCCCTTATTAATATTGTTGTGCCCCTAATTGTTACTATTGTGCCCCATAGAATCCCTCTATTGTTATTTTTGTGTCTTTATATTATTATTGTTAGGTCAGCGTGGTTATATTGTGACCCCTTGACTTCTATATATATAAAGGAGGTTTTGTCATTTGAATCATCCAAGAATTGTTCATTTGTGTAATGTAAAGGAGGTTGCCCCCTTGAAGAGGCTAAATTCTAAGGCGTTTATCTCTCTTTTCTATCTTATTGTGAGTTGGTTTCATAACACTCCATCTAAGGAGGTTTCTACTTTTGTAGAAGGAGCATCTTTAGACAGCTTCCATATTTTAGGAATTTTAGGTTTATAATCTTTCTTGTAATTCCCTTCTTTTCCACATCTCCAACATATCTTTACAAACTTTCTTCGAGATTTAGATCTCCCACTCAAGGCCCGTTTTTATTTATATTATGTTATCATACTCTTACAAGCAAGGCTTCCCTGTTCTAGCTTTCCATGTTTCTCCATCTCTTCTCCTTCGATAACAAGGATGAAACTATTCCATTGAACTTTAGAGTAACTACATTACTATTTATGGAAACCACCAGACTATCCCATGAGTGTGGTAGAGAGCATAAAAACCTAATGCATTTATCGCCATCAGAAATCTTAATATCCACAAATAATAGCTGACTTACCACAATATTGAAAGAATTCAGATGCTCTGTCACTAATCCTCCATCCTTCATCCTCACGTTATACAACTTCTTCTGCAAGAAAAAATTGTTCACTAAGGACTTAGACTGATACAAACCCCCTAATTTTTCAAGCAAAGCCTTTGCTGTAGCTTCTGCTAAAACACTCAGTAATGTTGAATTTGAGAGACACAATCATATTGTGCTCTTTGTCTTTCGATCCAAATTGGTCCAATCTCTTTTTAACACCCTTACTTTTACAATCCCTGCAGTGATCTATTAAACTCTTTCCGCCAACAAAACTATACCCATTGAATTTTTCTATCTCTATCTTTGGACTACTCATCGTTTCTTTTTCACCACAATAATCACTTCCATAAATCTCCCACTATAACAGGGTTTGCCAACAAGCTCAAGCCAAACACCTTACACACAAAGACATTCTTTTGAATCCAAAACTACATTGATAGTAAATATAGGTTTTAAATTTGTACAATTAATTATTGCAAACAAATTCTTAATAAAATAAAATAGATGCAATGGAAAACACACACATAAACACAAAGATTTATCCTAGAAATCCAAAGACGATGAAACTAGCTAGATTTTGTCAATAGATTCTTCTATGCAATATTACAATAAAATATATATCCTACTACATCCATGAACAACCAATACATTTACCCTATATTAGAACACAATTTTATTTCCTTAACCAAAACTACAAAAACATGGGCAAAACCACCATGCACAAAAAATCGCTTTGAGCAAAAATTATGTTGACAACTACCAAAAATGGATGAAAAAAATAGCAAAAAAAGAAAAAAGGGACGGGGAAGGTGGGGGGTGATTTCCCCCAAACCCTATAAACAAAGAGAAATATAATTTTACTAAGATAATATTAAAAAAATACTAGAACAAATCATAAACATAATTTTTATCCTAGAAAAATCCCAATTTAAATAAAAAACCAACTAACAAAATTCTATTAGCCCCTCGGCCAAGTGAGCCCTCATCGCTCACCTCCCTGGCACCCTTACAATAAAGTCTTCCCAAGCCTTTTAAGGGATTCATTACATGTAATACACGAGCATCAATCCATGGGAAATTAAAACCATGTGCTTAAAACCACCATTACTTAATTGAGCAACTTTGACTCTTTTAAGAAAAGTAAGAAGGATATGGGATATGAACTAAAGAAAAATGAATTGCTGGAAACTAGATCACTACTGGGGGGAAGGGGGGGGGGGGTGAACCAGTAGTGTGAGCACTTATAAACTTTTTCTCAAATTATTTAGTCTTTAAACATGCATAAACTAAAACACATAACTAGAGGTGCATCAAACATACTCCAGAGACCATGAAAGAAATCACACAATGGATACAGATATTTCTGGTGGAAAACTCTCTCCAGGTAAAAAAACCACTTGTTGTTGTTGCACTGCTCAGATTCTATTATGTAAACAATTATTTACATATAGATATAGATATGTCTACTATCAAATGGAGATTATTTCTCATGCGGATCTACAAACTATCGTTTGCTAAAGGCCACCATGATCAACGGTCCTCGCCCAGTTACTCATGAACTATCAATCAACTCTATAGAGTATGATCTGCTATAACCTACCACAATCAACGAGCCTCACCCAGTTACTCATGAACTATCAATCAACTCTATAGAGTATGATCTGCTATAACCTACCACGATCAACAAGCCTCGCCCAGTTCCTCTCAAACTATAAAACCACCATTGGATTTATAAATATGCTCACTTATATCGATTTCTCCGTTGTGCACCAACTCATCTCCTCTATGTGGTTCTCGTTTCAATATATTTCATATTGGAATTGAGAACTGCTCAACATGAGCACTACAACAACATAGAATCAAAGAAATCACTCAAAATCAAATCACCAAAATCCAAATACTACACATGAAGCAATAACATCTCACTAAACACTTCATCCTCTCACTCATGACATAATATCATGGCTGAAACATAATTCAACAAACTTTTACAACACCTGCAAACTACTTCAGAAATTCTGCACTAGACAACTCACATAGCTTGCACACTCTTCTCTAAGCTCACACTTACTCCACATAACTAGGGAATCAACCATACTAACATTGAGCTTCCTCCAACTTAGATGAACTGATAGCATTCATTCCTCCATGCTTATTTATGGCTCGTGGATATTTACCTGAACATCATCTTCATTTAAATTTACAATGCATGCACGAGAGTTATTTGGCCATTATTCTTCTTGCCCTGCATTCAATACCACAAATTTCGATTCATACATCTTTAATGGCTCCATGTACCATCATATCGAAGCTTTTCATCACAGTGTTGTGTAATGGTGTTAATACTATGAAATAGCTTATTGCTGACCTTCGATCATGTCTAGCCCCTTTTGATTTGACCCTTATCGAATTTCCATCATGGGACTAGGGGCTTAGCCTCAAGGTGCTAAAACCTCTAGACCCTTGACGGGGGCTATATTTCCTTTGTTAACCCTTTCACCTTTGGTTTCATGTTTTTTCAAACACCGCACTTAATACCAATGAAGCTCATTTAATGGAGATTTATGTCTATTGTACCTATGCTAGCCACCAAGGATCGTCGATTTCCGATAGGCGATAGGCACCTTCTTCCAAGCCCTAGCCTCTGGTTCCATTAACAATTCATGACCACCACAAATTAGTGAATCATCATTGTGGCCAATGTGCCAACCATCGCAAACCTTCGAACGCAGATTATCGAAGTGACGTCATCTCCTACCATGTGGCACTTTCTTATTGGTGACATGTGTCACCCAGGTATGGCCCATTAGACCATCCAAAATGGTCGAAAACACCTTCCACGTGTCTTTCTATACTCCCACCTCATGCTGACATTAGTAGCCAGTTGGAGAGAGAAAGAGGCCCGCCGTACATAGTTTTGCAGAAAATTCCTTTATAAATATATTTTTTGGCTCCCCGGTGATTTAACAAAGTATGCACTATCCCTGACATTTAACTGTATCGATATTTGTAGATCAGGAATCTATTCAGGTTGATGCTTTTAAAAGCATCGAACGTCAATTGTCGAAATAGCTTGGTCGTATGATATACAAGATCACAAATTGTTGATCGGCAATTGCATTAGCTATTCATTTCTCTTTAGGATCCTCTGATTGTCGAGACCTTTGACATGCGATATCGCAAGTCACTGATTGGTGAATCACAATAGTGTTTTCATTGCTCCTTAGGACCTCCAAACGTCGATTTGCGATCTGTCGAGGCCTTTGATATTGCGATATTGCAAATTGCTAGTCGGAAATTCACTTCTGTTGTGCATTGAACCTTAACTTGAATCCCTCGATCGTCGATTTCCAATTGGAAACATGTCAAAAGGACACCAACTCAATTCCCTTTGCATTTTCTTTTGGAGAGGCAGAGATTGAACTAGCTCTAACTTTTGATCAATAAGTCCATTATGGTACTTCCACATACCATTGGAAATCTTATTCTAAGCACTATCTAATGGAGGGGCCTGATTGATCTTTGAGACCATATGCTACCTCAAGGAGGAACCCAAATTCCCTGCACAACTGAAATCTCAACCATCAAGGCATGAATCCTAATCATTAGGTTGAGCCTTGTTTGACATCAATGAAAGCACTTACATATCTAGTCACCTTCATACCATCCAATGTCCAACAATTTCCCCCTTTGGCATTGATGGAAACACTACAGGATCCCCCTCAGGCTTGGCATGGTCTGATTTGATGCCAAATTCTCCCCCCCCCCCCCCCCCCCCCTCCCTCCTGACATAGCGGCAAAGAAAACTTCACTTGCACTCCCCCTGAACTAATGAAACCTACTCTCCCATGAGTTCCTCCTACTAAGTAGATGCCAAAACCTACCAAAATGAAGTCATTTGGAGGGAGGAGTCACAACTCCTATCTGCTACCTGAGATATTGAAATGGTTCTCTTGCAAGTGGCGTGGTGAACATATTTTTCAATGGCTCTTTAGTGGGCACATACATAAGTTTAACAATGTTGGTTGCAACTTGTTCCCTCAAGAAATGATACTTGACAGGAATATCCTTTGTTTTTTAATGTGTGACGGGATTTTTGAGATGTTGATTGCACTAGTGTTGTCACACATTATTGGAATGGGATTAGACAACTCTACCTGTATATCCCTTAATGTGTGCTTCATCCAAATAATCTGTGTACAACAAGTCGCAGTAGCAATGTAATCTGGTTCAGCGGTTGATAGAGAGATGGAGCTATGTTTCTTACTAACCCACGATACCAACCAGTCACCTAGAAAGAAAGTTCAACCAAAAGTAATATTCCTGTCATTTAAACTTCCATCCCAATCTGCATCTGTGTAGTTCTTCAGATTGAAGTCTTTACTCTTGGCATACCACAACCCATACTCTGTTGTACCTTGAAGATATTTGAAAATCCTCTTAACAGCCACCACATGACTTTCTCGTGGACAACCCTGAGATCTTGCCACAATTCCCACTGCTTGCATGATATCTGGCCTTGAAGTTGTCATATACAGTAAGATTCCTATTAGTGATCTGTATTTAGTCTGATTTACCTGTGGCGTTGCATATTCCTTGCACAATTTATAGCTTTTAGTCATGGGTGTGCTGACAAGTTTGCAATCCTCCATTCCAAATTTCTTCAGAGTTTCCTTGAGGTATTTGGATTGAGATATAAAATTCCTCATGGAGGCTGAGTAATTTGCAGACCCAAGAAAAAGGACAACTCACCAATCATGGATATTTCAAACTCTGTTTGCATATAGTTTTCAAATCGATGTCCCAACAGCTCCACATCGCTGCCAAATATGATGTCATCCACATACACAACCACTATCAATAGATGATCATCTTCATATTTTACATAGAGAATGTTGTCGATTGAGCCTTTCTTAAACCCTTGTTGCTGGAGGTACTTATCCAACCTTTTGTACTAGGCTCTAGGGGCTTGTTTCAAACCACACATATCCTTCTTCAGTTTTCAAACAAACCCTTTGTCGGAGGAGAGTAGAAAACCTTCAGGCTACTCAATGTAAACCTCTTCTTCTAAGTCTCCATTAAGAAAGGCAGACTTCACATCCATCTAATAGACTTTGATGTTCTTAACAATGGAAAGAGCAATAAATATTCTCATGGCTTCTAGTCGGCCTATTGGTGCAAATATTTCTTCAAATTCTACCCCTTCTATCTGGGCATACCCTTTGCAGAACAACCGAGCTTTGTTCCTGATTACTTGACCTTTTTATTTCAATTTGTTCTTGAAAAACCACTTGGTTCCAATAAAATTTTTCTCTTTTGGTCTTGGAAAAAACTCCCATGTGTCATTCTTTTCATTTTGGTCTAGCTCTTCATTCATGGCTTTCACCTAGAACTTATCTTCACTTTCTTGACAGAGGTTCTTGGGTTCTATCTATGATAATAGAGCTAAATTTTCATGATTTTCACTTCCCATAAGTTTCCTTCTGGTCCAGACACCCTCTCTTTCATCTCCATGAATTTGAATCCCATGTTGTTCCTTATACACATACCTGGAAGGCGTTTTTGGTCTTGAAGACATGTATGTTTCCTCACCTTGATTATCTGAATTTGTTTCATTTAGATCAGTGGCCCTCAACTCTGAACTCTCTTCATCATCTGAGTTCAAATTACTTTCATAGGGTTCAAGTTGTGAGCCTACTTCATCAACTACTATGCCAATGCAGTCTTTTATCTTCCTTGTCCTCTTGTTGTAGCATTTGTACCCTTTGCTTCAAATACAATATCCAAGTAGTATTCCTTCATCAGCGCGTGAGTCAATCTTCACAAGGTTCTTTTCATTTCTTTTAATGAAGCACTTGCTCCCAAAAACATTGAGGTGTTTAACTGATGCAAGTCTACCCTTCCATAACCCGTATGGAGTTTTGTCACTGTGAGGCTTGAGATAAGTTATGTTTGACAAGTATACTTATGCCTGAGTTGCTTCTCCCCATAAGTGGTGAGCCACTCCTGCTTCATCTCACACCGCTCTAGCCATTTCCTAGATTGTTCGATTCTTCCTCTCCACAAATCCATTTTGTTGAGGAGTTATTGCCATTGAGAAGTACCTTGTAATACCTTTCTCTTCATAAAATTCCTCAAACTTTATTGAGGTGAACTCATTCCCTCTATCTGATATTAATCAATTTATCTTCAAATCTTTCTCATTCTCTACCTGAGCCTTAAACTTCTTGAAGTGCTCAAATTCTTCCAAATTTCCTTTTAAGAGGAGAATCCAAGTAGCCCTCATGAAATCATCAATGAACAGAAGGAAGTACCTTTCTCCTTTTGATGTTTGTGTTCTAGTGGGGCCACACATATCTTTTTGAATAAGCTCCAGAGATTTGGATGAGGAGGACTCTTTCGATTTGAAATGAGTCCTAGTTTGCTTTCCAAATTGACATGACTTGCAGATGGTGTTATCAGGCCTTGAAAATCTAGGTAATCCTTTTACAGCGCCTATCTTACTTGTCCTTATCAAGCTGTCAAAATTCATGTGTCATAGCCTCTTATGCCATAGTTGTGCTTCGCTTTTTTTTCTCAAGTAATAGCTAACCCTTGAGTTGTCGAACACATAAACGTTATTGTGGGTCTTGATTGCCTTCCCCATTAGTTTTCCATATTTTAAATTGTGGATCTCACAATCTTTAGATCAGAAGGTCACATTATAGTTGATGTCACACATCTGGCTAACACTGAGAATATTGTGTTTGAGGCCTTCCACTTATAGCACATTCTATGCTTTTGTCTTCTGATCAAGACTGACCACTCATTTTCCCTTGATTCTTGTTGGAGTGTTGTTACCAAAGGTGACATTTCCTCCTTTGTCATTTTCTTTCAGTGACATAAAATTTATTTTGTCTCCAATCATGTGCTTGGAACAACCATTGTCTAGATACCATTTTTTTTCTTTATCATGCACTGATAAGACAAGCCCACGTGGCATGTTATTTTGCTCTTTTGTTTCCAGCTTCCTTTATCCTTTTGTATGTGTGTCTATTTGTCAGTTTGATATTTAGATAGGTATCCAGACCTGCTTCTACACTCACTGGCCTTGTGCCCAAAATTATTACATTTAAAGAATTCAACTTCAATTTGTAGGGGAGAGGATACATTTTGATTCCTAAGAGAGGAATTTTAAAACATATCAGTCTGGTGTGAATTAAGCTTGAGATTTTCATCTCTTTCAACTTTGACACTTCTACAATTAATAGATTTGTGTCCAAATATATGACACTTATAGAAGTTACCATAAAACAAGTAGGCACACTTATTGTTAAAAACATTATGAGATTTAGCAGAGAAATACCTTGCTCGGCTGACTATTTGACTCGTCCTACATTGACGATCTCCTCTTTGTTTGGCTGATATTTTGTCTTCATGAACTCTTTCATGCTTAATCTTCCTATGACTATGTGGTTCTTAAACTCTTGCAGACCTGAAGTTTATGTTCTTATTCCCGAGCAAAGATTCTTGCTCCTTAGAATACCCCAGTTCAGTTATGATTCCTGAGGGCCTTTGATAGCTCATAATCTAATTTAGTCTTCTAGTCCCTTTAGAAAATCTCCCATTTAGACCCTTCTTGGTATTTGTTTTCTCAAGCTTAGTCCTTAAAGAGACCACCTTTACTTCAAGACACTAGGATTTTTCTTCCTATTCCTGAATCATATCTTGAAGTACTTCTTCCTTTCTTCTGGCTTCCTCCAACACAACCTTTACAGACAAAAAATCATCTTTGCATATTTTTGAGGTCGTTTCCCTTTTCAACTTGAGCAGCTCATGGTTCATCTAATTGTTCTCCTCTTCGAGTCTATCATGATTTCCTGTTCTCATTTTAGCAAAAGAGCTAGACTATATTTTCTCTTGATAGCCTCTTCAAGTTTTTCTTTTTGATATGCAAACTCCTCATTATCTGAGTTATATATTCCTTCTTCTACACACTACAAATGTTCCTTCATCTACTTGTTTATCTTCCTTTCTTTATTCAACTCATCAAGGGCACTGATGAGTTCTCCTTGATTCAATATATTTTACTTACAAATGCATTGGAATTACATATAACAGAGTTAATTAACCATGGAACTTAAAAGCACATAAACAATGCGGAAAATAATCAGAAGAACACAAAAAACCATGACACAATGATTTCATTACATAGTTTTTCTAGTTTGGACTATGTCTTGGGGCCCTGCTCAATAGTGGGGATGCCTTCTTTTTAATAGTGGCATAAAAGAGATAAAAGTATAGCAACAAGCAATTACAACCCTTATACCTTCAAGCTGATAGATGCACAGAGAATAGAGAGCCCATCTTTGAAAACAGATAGAACCAGTGAACTCCTAGTGCAAAATAGTGCAAAAACGCCTATCCAAACTCCCAATTTGCATAATCAAGCCTTCTACAACCTTCTCGAAACCTCCTTGCTACTCAAGGCGAGGTTCCGTCTCGCTGCCAAGGTCAGGGTCTGTTGTATTGAATAGAATTTGTGTATTCGATCAATCCTCCTTCCTTCCTTTCTCTAACACAACAACCATATATATAAGATCATGGCGTAATCCCTCAAAATCGAGGAGTTCCAACATAATAGCCAAGGTTAGCAGGCGGAAGGATTCATGGCAACAACCCTTCCGTAATAGAAAATCAAATGTCTAATAAAGCAAACCATTACAACAGTGCATGAGTCTCGACGATGGGTTTATCGACGCTTCCAACTTATAGGCAAACAATCTAAGCCCAAACACAGGCATCCCGTGATAAATATGGATCCGATAGGAGTATTCACCGTATTCCATAATGTTTCACATCTGGAACTCTCACTGCATTATCGCAATTGGCGTGAAACCCTCAGCGCACTGGTTAGCACTCTGCAACATTTGCAGACCCGCTGGGTTTATTAATCATGATATCTAGTATATCAGGTCCGGGCCCCTTATCGCAATATTGCAATCAGTGCCTACCATGAAATCGTAATTGGCACTTTTTCTCAAACCGTGTCACAAGCACCAACTCTTTTGTGCAATTGCGGTATGCGATGTATATTGCATCGCATCTAAGTCCTGCCGAGGCCAATTTGTAACTCCTTAGGCCTATGATATGCGATATCCCAATTGTATCTGGGAATGCCAGGGGCCAATTCTTCCTTAATCGCTCCTCCTTTTCACCGATATGCGATATGCAGGGTCTAGTGGCATCCTACCACGTGGCACTCCCTTATTCTTTGAAACTATGCCATGTCATCTTCTCCCTGCTACCTGGACAAGTCAAATTCAAACTTTGACTTGCCCTAACTTTGTAATCTGGACTCGAATTTGAGTATCGTTCGCACGTTGGAATCAGAATGACGAGCACTTCAATCCGATACTAAGCTTATCTAGATTCTTCCACTTTTAGTTTTGAGCCTTTTGTCATGCCACTGGTACTTTTCTGAAGATCCACCTGGATCAATCCTCCCCAGTAAGAGATTTTGGAAGACCGAAATACTTTTCAGTTAGTTGGTGAGGAAATTGATCCCTCAATTTTTCCTTCTCCATCCATCGATCTTTGCTTGGATGCATTCCTTTAAAGCCAACATGAATGTACTCTACTAGAAGCATTAACACATCCAACACATTCTCTGTGTCCTTTCCAAGCCACACTTTCAACCACCTGTACACGAGACTAGTACATCCCTTGCAATCACATACAAACCATACATGACTCAAACAACCCCTCACTTTCCAAGAGTTTATAACACACTCTTTGGTCAAGGATTACATAATAAAAACCAATACCTCAACTATTCATAAGAAAAGGCCACAAACTTCATCATTGTGTTTTTAAGTGATGGAAAACACATCATCACTTTTACATTTATTTGCAACCATGATCTACAAACCATGGCCATAACAAGCTACTATATAAAAAAACCATAATTTACTTAATAAAGAAGAATGCCATGAATGTGGTGGATTCGTTTGTTGAACATTTTCACCCATTGGCCCCACCTTGTTGCAATCACTACAACGATTCTTCCTCCTCCAAACTTTATGGGCTGTCTTGGAACGCTTTCCCCTAGTGCTCCTCTGATAAGTGTTCATAGAGCCCTCACTATCGCTGGTATGCCCTGCAGCATTGTGTCATCCAAAAATTGTTGATGAGTGTTTGCCGCTCCATCCAAGGTGAGTTTGATACCCTGGATCCTTCCTTCAGCATTTTCCATTTTAATCGCTCTACCTAGCCCTTCCATCATGAGAACAAAGAGGAAGGGTGAGAGCGGATCCCCTTGTTTGAGACCTCTAGAGGGTGTGAAGAGTCTTGAAGGAGCGCCATTTGTTGAAAAATATGCAACAAGAAATGTTAAATTTAGAATGTGCTAAAAATAGGACTTCTAAAAATAACAGTTTGGCTAATGAGGTCATTGGCCACTTCGGGTGAGAAGTGAAATTGCTAAAAATAGAAAGTTCTAAAAATAGCATTTATGAGTCCCTTCCTATTTATAGCAGTGCCTAGTCTATTTATAGGAAGTAAAATTAATTTTGGTCTTAACAGTAGTTGGAAATATTAATTAATTAATTCAGTTGAGTTAATTAGTTAAGGAAATTCGAATTTGAAGTCTTTGTGAGCATGCACATGAGTTGTCCTACTAATTGAGGAAATTATCCTTAATTTCCTCCACTGATTGAGGGAATAAGTATGAGTTCAATAATGAGAGAATCAGATGACTTAGTTCTAACTAGTCAAGTCCAATTAGATTATTTTAACAAGTTGTTAAAATAATAAAATATAGTTTGTTAATGTTTGCATGCATGTGACAACTATTATTTTAGATAACTGAGGATGCACTCATGGATAACTATTGCATGTCAGTTCTGACAGAGACCCAGTTGAGATCAGAGAAGGGATAGTGTACTATCATTTGGATGAATATTTTTCCTATAAAGGAAGCTCATCCATGATGAGGATTTATCTCCTTCAGGTTTGTGCAGTTATTTCAGAGGTCAGTGTTGTGTGTGAGGTGAGAATCACATAGGTTGCAGCTGGAAGACCCAGGAAAAACGGTGCATAGAAATAGGATGCTTGGAGGACAAAGGAGAAGGTTTGTGAGAAGCCTTTGACTGTCTATGAGTAGCAGAGGGATTGTACTGAGAATTGGATAGCTTCCTAGCTAAGGCTTTGTGTAATCCGGACTATATTTCCACTTGTATGATAATACAGAGATGGGGTTTTAGGCAAGTGCTTTCCCCTGGTTATATCTTCTGTGTTATGTGTGTTTGATTTCTCCATATCAGTTATATGTGTTCTTATTGATGTTGCTCATGTTCGATTAAGCTTCCGCTAAATTGGTTGTAGAAATAGATCAAGTATTTTGCTTTAGTATATTGCATTATTAGGTGATCTACATGTGGGAATTTCTACATGGTATCGGAGCTAGCTGATTTGTAGAAAAAGTTCTAAATGGTATCAAAGCTAGTTCATTTGTAGGAAAAATTCTACAAAATCCTACATGGTATCGGAGCACAGGTGATCAAGGAGAGAATAGTATACTGAGAGGAGATTTCAAAGTTTTGAGTTTTGGGCCGAGAGTTTGCAGAGCAAATCTGAAAATTTTTGTACAAAATTTTTAGAAATAAATAGCAGATTTGGATTCCATGCAGAAAAATACCCCCCCCAAAAAAAATCGGCTGAATCGTAGTTCGAATGAGGGAGATATCGCTGATTTAAAATCAACTCTTTTTCTAGAAAATTTCGTGACAGCGGGTAAAGTGGAAATAGATTGGTGTGCTATCCAAGAGCCTGTATGCACTTGATGTACAAGATACATGCAAAGCCTTGAGGAGCAAGGCAAAGGTTAGATACTTGGTGGTTGAGAGGAGAGTGAATTACCTCTCAACATGCAGTGCCAGAAGAAGTCTCAGGCGATTGTGGAGGAGCCACAATTGGTGTAGCAGCTTCAAGAGATTGTGGAGCAACCACAACAAAGGAAGCTGGGAGGAGATCGAGTAGAGACATCTACTCATGCAGAGACCTCCAGTAGGGGGAAACTTCTAGCCAGGTAGGCAGAGGGATCACATGCAGCCATACCTCCAAGTAGGAGGTGGGGCAATATAGAGTGATTGTCCTAAGGAGGAGGGGCAGGATCCTTGAGGTACCCAACCTCTTGGATGAGACATTGCTACAGGAGCCTCGATGTGGAGTAGCAGGAACTGACTGATTCGGTAGAGACAGATGCGGATGGAGCGGCAGAGAGAGCGACAATGCAGGGAATCCCAGGACATCATATAGCTAGCAGGCTGCAGCAATGCGAGAGGCACAAGTGTTTTGCACAGTGCTAGGTGACACAGAGAGGTGTGCAATGGTGCGAGATGCGTGGAGATGTTGCAGTAGCGTAGATGTCAGAGAGGGAGCACTTGTCAGTAGCAAGTAGAGCTTCAGCATCAGAGTATGTTCCTAGCCCAACAGAGTGGTCAGTTGGGAGTGTTTTTGTTCCAAGTGTTGTTGGAGCAAGTGCACTGAGTAGATGTGTTGCACACAAAACATTCCAGAGTTACAGGATCAGGTTCAAGAGGAAGCCTTTCTTGTTGAGAGGGAGTGTTGAAAAATGTGAAACAAGAAATGTTAAATTTAGAATGTGCTAAAAATAGGACTTCTAAAAATAGCATGTCTAAAAATAACAATTTGGCCAGTGAGGTCATTGGCCACCTTGGGTGAGAGGTGAAATTGCTAAAAATAGAAAGTTCTAAAAATAACATGTCTGGGTCCCTTCCTATTTATAGCAGTCCCTAGTCTATCTATAGGAAGTAAAATTAATTTTGATCTTAACAACAGTTGGAAATATTAATTAATTCATTCATTTGAGTTAATTAGTTAAGGAAATTCGAATTTGAAATCTTTGTGAGCATGCACATGAGTTGTCCCACTGATTGAGGAATTTATTCTTAATTTCCTCCACTGATTGAGGGAATAAGTATGAGTTCTATAATGAGATAATCAATTGACTTAGTTCTAACTAGTCAAGTCCAGTTAGATTATTTTAGCAAGTTGTTAAAATAATAAAATATAGTTTGTTAATGCTTGCATGCATGTGACAACTATTATTTTAGATAACTAAGGATTCATTCATGGATAACTGTTGCATATCAGTTTTGACAAAGACCCAGTTGAGATCAGAGAAGGGACAATGTACTATCAGTTGGATGAATATTTTTCCTATAAAGGAAGCTCATCCATGATGAGGATTTATCTCCTTCAGGTTTGTGCAGTTATTTCAAAGGTCAGTGTTGTGTGTGAGGTAAGAATCACACAGGTTGCAGCTGGAGGACCCAGGAAAAACTATGCATAGAAATAGGAGGCTTGGAGGGTAGAGGAGAAGGTTTTTGAGAAGCCTTTGACTAGCAGAGGGATTGTACTGAGAGCTGGATAGCTTCTGAGCTAAGGCTTTGCGTAATCCAAACTATATTTCCACTTGTATGATAATACAGAGATGGGGTTTTAGGCAAGTGCTTTCCCATGGTTATATCTTCTGTGTTATGTGTGTTTGATTTCTCCATATTAGTTATAAGTGTTCTTATTGATGTTGCTCATGTTCGATTAAGCTTCCACTAAATTGGTTGTAGAAGTAGATCGAGTATTTTGCTTTAGTATATTGCATTATCAGGTGATCTACAAGTGGGAATTTCTACATGGTATTGAAGCTAGCTGATTTGTAGAAAAAGTTCTACATGGTATCAAAGTTAGCTGATTTGTAGGAAAAATTCTACAAAATTCTACACCATTAAGCAAGATGGAAAAACTGGTCGTGGTAACTAGTGCCATAACCCAACTTATCCAGTTTTGGTCGAAGCCATAGGCTCTTAGAACTGCCCTTATATAAGACCAACTAAGCTTGTCGTAAGCTTTCGCTCGGTCCAACTGAATGATTATCCCAGCTTGCTTGTTGCTTTTGAGAGAGTGTACCACCTCATGCGCTTGGATGATGTTATTGAGGATTTGTCTTCCTTCCACATAGCCCATTTGCTCCTCTGAGATGAGAGCTGGTAAGAGGGGCTTGAGTCTATTGGTGATCACCTTGGAAATAATTTTATACACCACATTGCATAAAGCTATGGGTCTGAAACCATCTGGAGTCATGGTTTTTTCCTGTTTTGGGATCAAAGCTATGAAGGGAGCATTAAAAGCCTTCGGAACCTTTTTGGATCTTCTTGAGTCGTCCACCACCTCAAGGATATCCTATTTGATTGTTTTCCAGCAGGCTTTAAAGAAGTCTACATTGAATCCATCTGGGCCTGGAGCTTTTCCATTTTGCATTTCGTTGATCACTTCACTGACCTCCTCTTCCGACATTGGCTTGTTAAGATTGTGGTTGTCCTTTATGGTAACCAACGGAGGGATATACTGAGTGAAATGGTTGATGAACCTAGATCTATCCTCCAGAGGCTCCTCTTCTATACTGAGGAAATGTTGTACCAAGACAGCTTCCATGTCTTTATGAGAGATGAGTTCTCTCCCTTGAGAATCTTTGAGCTTTGTGATTTTGTTGTGTGCCCTATGATCCATGGTGGATTTATGAAAGAACTTCGTGTTTCTTTCTCCCTCTCTAATCCACTGTATCCTTGATTTCTGTCTCCAGAAAATCTCCTCTTGCAAGCACCTATCTTCCCATTCTTCTTGCAAAGAATCAATTAGCTTTTTCCGCTCCTCGGTAAAGCCCTCTGTGATGTTGATCTGATTGATCTCCTAGAGTTTCTGCTCAACTTCTCTTTTGGCTTTGAAGATACTGCCAAATTCCTTTTTGTTTCAATCTTTAAGCCTAGATTTGATACGTTTAAGTTTATGTTAGAGCTAGAACATTCCAGTGCCTTAAATGCTCTGATCCTCTCTCCACCATGTTTCAATATTACTGGTGAATTCAGGGTGAGAGAGCTAGGCATTTTCAAACTTGAAAGGTCTGTTTCTTGGTGTACCCATAAAAATGGCTTCCAGTTGTACAGGCCAATGGTCCGAACCTCCAAAGGGAAGAATAGGAGCTGTCATGGCAGGGCTTGAGAGAAAGAGGTCCTCTGAAATAATAAATCTATCTAGTTTAGAGGCAACTTGTGAAGCCCCTCCCCTCTTGTTGTTCCAGGTGAAGGTCCCATTTATTGTTTCAGTGTCCATTAACCCCATGTTCATTATGAAGTTCTGGAAGGTCGTGGAGTCTTTGCCTAGCTGTCTGATACCACCTTTTTTCTCTGTAAGAGATCTTATCATATTGAAATCTCCTACAACTTTCCAGGGCATATTAGGGTGTCTTTCTTTTAGTTCCTCAAGGGAGGTGAGAAGCTTGAGTTTGTCTTCTTACTTTTGAGGTCCATAGACGTTTGTGATCATGTATATCTCCTTATCCCCTAAAGGTTGACATACCAAAGAAGGATAGTTCCTAGATGCCTCAACATCCAGGATTTCAAATTTATGAGGATCCCACAGCGTGAGAATCCCCCCCTGCTGAGTTTTTTTCTTTGACCTCTAGATACTCATACTTGATTAGCCATTTATTATGAATTTCTCTAATCTTATCCATTGAACCTTTTGTCTCCTGGATAAAAATCATATCTGGTTTCTCTTCTTTTATTCTATTACTGAGATTTCTTTGTTTCCTTCTATTTCCTATGCCTCTAATATTCCAGGTTGTGAGCTTCATTAAGAAAGGTTTGTAAAGGAATAACTGGTGAGATCTTTCATCTTACCTGAGTTAATCAATAGTTTCCCACATTCGTTCAACAACTCATTTTGTCTTTTTCTTCCTTTTTTCCGCCTGGGTTCTTTGGAGATTGTGCCTGTGTTTCCTCCATCATCTTAACTCCTCTATGCTCCTGGAGTTCATGATTTCTTTTGACTCCAAATCCCTTCGATTGTGATCTCCATAGGAAGAGTTGTTGAACCCTATCATATTCCTCTTTTGGCAGAGAGTTCACTCCTTTGGTTGTCCCTTCTTCCAAAAATTTCTCTAGATCTAGATTTTCCATATCTAGAATCTCCTGCAGTTCATGGTCCTCTGTTCCCGCCTCTCTTGGAGTCATCTCATAGTCCCTATTTATCTCCATGCTGCTTGGCAGATCCTCCTTTTGTTGGTTTTTATCTAGGATATCTTCCATGTTGTCATCCCTTTCCTTCTCAGTGATAATGTTCTCCATTTCCTGGTTTGTTTCTTTGTTTCCTTCTTCTTCTTCTAGGATCTTAAAGCTATTGTGGCTCGGTTCTTTCCTCATTGGTCTTCTTTTACAGCTGCCCTCTGCCTTTTCCTTTGCCCCCAACCTTGGTAAAACTCTCAGGATTTTTATCCACAGTGGTATTCACATTTCTCTCTATGTTGTTTGTTGGGCAGTCTCTATATAGATGCCTAATGCTCATGGCATTTGCGGCACCTAAATGGGATGTGCTCATATTCCACCACCTGCACCCATTCTTCATCATATACTTCTAAAATTATCGCATCCGGAAGTGCTCCAGATAAATCCATTTCCATAGGCAAAGGAGGTATATTTACCTTTCAGAGTCACATCTGAGATCTTTAGAAAATGCCCCTGTTTGTTGCCTATTGTTTTCAAAGATTCTGGTAGCCAATAATCCAGAGGAAGGGAGTATAGTCTGATCCATACTAGTATTGATGTGAATGTCTCGCGTTCCGGGACAAAGTTCATCATCCATGGCCGCATGTAGAGGCCTTCCGCAACATAGAAATATGGTCCTCCTTCGAACACTTTGTCTTTATCCTCTAGGCTTGTGAATACTACTATGAAGAAGCCCTTGGATCCCATATGAATGTGTATTTCCCCCTTTGGCTTCAAGTGGCTCCTTATCCATACCTGCAATGCCCTCTTCGTTGGCCATATCCCCATGAATTTTCATATGATTGCATATTCCGTCATATGATCCCTATGCACTTGTAGCGTTGGGTCGCTTAAGATGACCCAAGATATGACGTTCGACTTGGGTGTGCAGACCCCAATGGTCCTTATGGAAGTAGGTTTTTAACTGCTACCCATTTTTCCTTCTCCTTACTAGCTTCCTACTGCTCCCCTTCCTGTTCATGAGGTTTGCTTCTTCCCAATGTTTCCATGTTTCTTGCCTCTGTTTCCTTCTCCAGAGGTTTCTTGAAACTCTGCTTTCTCATGCCCTTGTTTCTATCTGTAACTACTTGACTGTAGGAGGGAGAAGCACTCCCCCTGCGCATCCCGCCATGGTGCCCAACACCAAAACCCTAGTGCCAACCCTAGATCAAGTTGCAGAGCTCAATACCCTCTTCTTGCTTGACATATATATGTATTATTATAATATCATAAAATTCACATATTCTCACCCGAAGAATTGCACAAGATTTGAACCCAAGACTTCTGGTTCGACCCCAAGCGGACCATATATTCTTAATTTAACTATATTATTTAAAAAACAAAAATAAAAATTTAAACGAATTTAAATAGTTTTAACATGCTAAAAAATCACATTATAAAGAGATTGATAAAATTATCTCCCAAGTAACATAAAATAGTTTTTTTTTTACTTATACTAAAAGGAAACCAACAAAATTAGAGAATGACCAATTTAATATTTTTATACTTCACTTTTTTAATCGCCTCACACATACATATTTAAGTATATACAATTTTAATGACTTGAAAACAAAAGCACCATACTATGTGTCTAGATGAATACAATGTGTCTAGACAATTCGAGTGAAGTTAATATGGACTCTTACATTCCATGATGGATTTCATCAATATTTTGAATAAGCTTCATCTTAACAAATAACATGAACAAATGCCATGGGCAAAGCAATACCATGGGCTTGTAATTATTACGTCGTAAGGCATTGCCCTGTGTGAAGAAGTCCCTTCCATGTCAGGTGTACCATTGTGGAACATTGATGGTGGTGTTAGATGATTGAAATAATGACTTCCCTCGGATTTAAGACCGTTATTGTTAGTTACATTTCGGTACAGCTGCAGAACAAGATGATAGGCCAATCTCAATTGTTTTACTCCTGTCCTATTTCATCTCCTTGTTTTGGCAGTCTAATGCATGGATGCCCTGGGTAGCGAACGATTCAACAAAAGTCCCCGAGATGTTCAGTCTAATGCATGGATGCCCTGGGTAGCGAACGATTCAACAGAAATCCCCGAGATGTTCAGTCTAATGCATGGATGCCTTGGGTAGCGAACGATTCAACGTAAGTCCCCGAGATGTTTTGTACCCAAGTTGTTCTTGGACAGTGAAAGCTACCGCTTCCTCCTCACCTTAGGGAAGCCTCTTACAGAAATCCACTCCAAACCGGCTTGCCCCACAAGAATTCGATTGAGTTGCAACTACCAAGTCCTGTAAAACAATTTTTAAGCCCCTAAGAATCGTTGGGGCGATTAGGTTAAGTGCTCGATTAACAGTCTGAATCTGATACACCAATGTGGAAAAATTAAGGTCAGTGCTCGATTCGATTGTTACCATTGTAATTATTTTCTTTGTTTTCTTAATAGTAATAAATACTTTACATACATTTTCCTCATATTTCCCCTCAATTTTCAATTTATCCATAATGGCATCCTGCTGCTCACGAAGACCAGATTGCAAGTATGCCACCGTGATCAAATGAAATGCTTGCTATAGTATTGTTAGTAATTAGTGATCAAACTAAATGGTTGCTCATGAAGACCTAGATTGCAAGTATGCCATCGTCATCAAATGAAATGCTTATTGTAGTCTTGTTGGTAATTAGGGATCAAACTAAATGGTTTTCGTTCTAGTAATCACTGTTCGATTTTTTAACAACCCAAATCAAATATCAGAGGGGCTTAATTATTTTTTATAATGTTCAAATTTAAATATCAATATTATAGAGAGAAAGTTTGTATAAGGGCGATGTTTGTTAATGTTAATTACAAGTCTGATTATAAGTTAATTATATATGTGTTTTTTATTTCTCCCCTTTTAAAATTGTATGTTTTAAAAACTATATATTTGTGTATACATGGAACATTTTTATATGTTTGTGGTAGCACATAAATGTCTAGAAGTTAATCTGTAGCTTTTTGCTTGGTATAAATTATAAATTAGATATTAATGAAATTTAAAATATATTCATTGGCAATTCTCATTAATTGATTTTTTAGCTTTTTGCTTGGTATAAATTAAATATTAATGAAATTTAAAGTATATTTATTGCAATTCTCATTAATTGATTTTTGGTTTAGATTCATTTTTCCTTTCAGATTAAATATAAATATAAATAAATTTTATTAATATTTTTGTTTAAAAAATTAAAAATAAACATTATTTTTTTAATAATGCATCAAGTAAACAATTCTTAATAAAAATAATAAATTGAATCTCTTTATTGATATATTATCAGTATTTTACTTATTTGTAAATTTGTATTTATAAAATTGTCTATTAAAAAAATTATAATTAGATGCATATTTTTATTTTTATTTTTATGTTAATATTTATGTTTTTTTTTACAGAAATGGTTAGAATGATATATTAATTCTTGGTTGAAATGCCTCAATTTAGATTACAAAGAGGAAGGGAGGGCTCAGATATTGCCTCGACCAGGAACCATATGACTTTCCCACTAATGAGCCTGCGAATTTTGCATACTATATTACTTACATATTTCTCTATCTTTCCTAATTTGCAGATGCAAACAAACTGCTCCAATTTTACACAATAAAACATTTTTATCAGACAATTAGGGGATGGGATCCCAGCCTTCGTCGCCATCTCTTAGAAGAACTCCGAGAGGGAGAAGAGCCGCTTTATTGGCTTCGGCATCGACTTCTTTGTTGTTGTCTCTCTTTATGTGAAGGAAATCCAAACTCTGAAAGGAGTTTGTCAGGGAATTAATTCTGCTCAGCATTCTAGATAGTCTTAAATCTGAAGGAGAGGAGTTGTCCACAATGGCCTTTATAATAATCTGAGAGTCCCCAAATACAACTGCATCTTTGATTCCCAAGAACTTGAGCACCTTGAGCCCCTGGAGAAGAGCTAGTGCTCCAGCTTGAGTGCTAGTGTTAGAGCCCACTCCCCAAGCGTATCTAGTTTCAATTCTTCCCTTTGCTCTTTTAATAACACCACCTGCTCCAGAAATACTTGGATTGCCTTTTGCTGCACCGTCAAAAAAGAGAGATTTCCTCGCCTTCTTGATGCAAAACTCAGCAAATTTTATATCCTTAAGACGGATTTGCCAATGTTTTAGCAGAGGGGGGGTCCTAACACTATCAGTGAATTGGAGATCAAGAGAGGCGCCCCATACGATTTCTTGTTCACTTAGATCTGTCCTGTCTAGCTCGTTTCCCAAATAGTCTTTTAGGTGACTTTTAATTTTTACCCAAGTTATCTTGGGATCGCTCTTCTTATCCCTAAATATCCTTTGATTTATTTCTAGCCATATGTGCTAGCATATTAATTTGGGAAGGACGAGCCAAGCTTCTTTGATATTGGGATTCTAAGTAGTGCCACCAGGGTACATGCACTTCCAGTTGGAGAACAGTTCTGAGCAGTGATTAGGGGGAGCGAAGTCCATTCTCCATGGAATTAAAGCCTCCTTCCAAAGTTCTATAGAAAATTTACAGGATAGCATCATATGGGGGGCATTTTCTTCATGTTCCCCACACAGCGAGCAGCGAGAGGGCCCTATATAGCCTCTTTTCCGGAGCCTATCCTCTGTCAAAATTTTGTGGTGGCATAGGAGCCAACAAAAGGAGTCGATTTTGGGGAACGTTGTCAGTGACCAGATCCCCTGCCAGGGCTTTGGATCAGGCGAGACATTAGGATGTCGAGAGAGCTATTTATAGCCCGAATGTCTGCTTTCCTACTATTCAAAGGGGCTTTACCTTTTAGATGGAAGAGGAATGTAGCATAATCTTTGGCAAGATTCAACGACACCTCTAAATTTTTCCATCTCTGCCAGTCGTCATTCTCCGAGTGAGATAAATCCCACAGCATTTTAATACCGGCTCTGCCCATCCACTCTTTCAATAAGACCAGAGAGCGGTCATCGGCAAGGGGGTCGATGCCCATAATACGATCGTCCCAGATTTGGATGCGCTTTCCGTTTCCAGGAATCCAATGCGCGTGTAGATTAATCAAGGTGAAGGATTTTTCACACGGTTTGTGGATCATTGTTCCTGTGGTTATCTTAGGTTTGTCCAGGCAGCGTGCTCTCTGCCCACGGTAGTATTCTTTCCACAGTGCAAGCTGCACCCAACCCGGCTTTGGGGCGATGATCCTCCATAAAAATTTTGCACCCATTGCTATATTTTGATTGCTGAGATTTTTAAAATTCAATCCGCCTTCCATTCTGGGTAATGAGATTATGTCCCAGCTTAATAAGGGGATTCTATTCTCATTAGCTTTGTCGCCTTTCCAGAAAAAGTTTCTTATATAATCCTCCATTTTCCTCATGATGCCAATAGGAGCCATCATAATTGTTGCCTGATAAATGGGAAGGTTGTTCAAAACCGCTTTTATTAGCACTGTCTTACCTGCTAGATTGAGCCAGTTGTATCCCCAGGATTGAATTTTAGATTTGATTTTTCCAACAGAGGCAGCCAGTCTCTGCTGAGAGCCCTTTTTTGGAAGACAGGGAGCCCCAGATACTTGAATGATGTCCACGAAGAGGAGGTTGCGAAACCAAAACAATTAGAAATGGCTTGGAGTGATCTGGTTGAGGCATTCCAGCAGAAGACATGACATTTGCCTTTATTGAGACTGCTTCCTGAGTCTTCGCAATAGGAATCCACCACATCTTTAAATCTTTTAGCCAAGGTCAAGGAGGCAGTACCCAACAAGAGAGAGTCATCCGCGAAAAGCGCATGATTTATGCTTTTGACGCCTCTTGCGATGTTTAATCCCATTATTTCTTGTTCTGACTGCTTTTTATTCAAGAGGAAGCTCAGAACTGAAGCTTGGAGGACAAAGAGTAGGGGGGAGAGAGGGCACCCTTGCCTCGGCCATCTAGAGGCTTTGAAGAAGTCAATGGCTCTTCCATTCACCAGGGTGGCAATCCATGGCTCACTGATACAAGCCTTGATCCATTTGATAAATTTGAGGCCAAACCCGAATTTGTACAGGACATCCAGCAAGAATCTATGTTTCACCATGTCAAAGGTGCTTTCAAGATCTAATTTGACGACCATTCCTTTCTCTTTCCGGACCAAGCTTGAGTGAATCGCCTCTTGGACCAGGATAAAGTTGTCCACTATTTGTCTTCCCTGAATACAACCCCCTTGATTCTCAGGGATAATGTCAGGGAGGATAGTTTTTAGTCTGTTTGCGATCACTTTTGTTATCAGTTTGTAGCCTATATTGCAAAGAGAGATAGGACGAAATCTGGAGAAGGAGTTGGCGCATTTTTCCTTAGGGATAAGGGCCAGGAAAGCCGAATTGGTGCTTCCCCCTATTTTCTGACAAGCTTGAGATTTCCGGACCATTCTGCATAAATCTTTTCCAACTATCTGCCAACAGTTCTGCAAGAATCTGGCAGTAAAGCCATCTGGGCCTGGGGCCTTATCAGGCTCCATAGAAAAGAGGGTGGTTTTGATTCCATTGTTAGTGGCTTCTGCTTCCAAAACTTGATTCTTTGTGGCAGAGATCAGATTGGGAACCTCATTTATTGAAGTTGAAGTATGCCCCTGGCCCTCTTTTTCACTATACAGATTTTTGAAATGGAGGAAGGCGACATTTTTTATACTTTGAATGTCTTTGTGGATGATGTTCTCATCCTTGATTTCGGAGATGGAATTGAAATTTTTCCGAGCTTGGGCTTGCTTGCGAAAGAAGGATGAGTTCCTATCTCCTACCTTGAGCCAAAGCCTACGAGATTTGGTCCTCCAGTACTCTTCCTCTGCCGAGCTTGCTTTAAGGAGTTTTTGCTGTAGGTCCGCCTCCTTTCCAAGAATTTCTTTTGTGATGTCTTCATTTTCTGAGTTCAGGTGATGGATCTCGAGACGTTCTTGTAACTTTTTCCTTTCCACTGCTAGGTTGGGAAGAGATTTTACCCAGTTTTTCAATGCAGCTTTCACTCTCCTGAGCTTTTCCTCCCAAACAAAGAAGGCAAAGCCATTGACTGTTTGCTTCCAGGTATCTTTTACTAATTTCATGAAGGTTTGTTCCTTGACCCAAAGGGGGCTGAATTTAAAAGGAATGGGGCCTTGATCCATGTGAGCCAAGAGATCAAGTTTGATGGGCCTGTGATCAGATACACTACAAGGGAAAATATGCATTCTAGATTCTAAACCAAGTAAAAGAAAAGAACTTTGAACAAGAAATATGTCCAACCTTGCAGCAATATGACCCGGACTAAGTCTTTTATTGGACCATGTATACTTTCCCGACGAAGGTTTGATGTTGATCATGTCCCAATCCTGGAGCAGATCCTCAACCCATTCTCGCGTTGGATCCCTTACAATGATTCCTCCACGTTTTTCAGCCAAAGTTAATGTGAGGTTTAGATCCCCGGCAATGATGATAGTTGCTAAATCATCAGAGTCTGCCAAACCTCTAATAGAAACCCAGTAGATCTGTTTTTCTCCTGCGCTGACTGGAGCATACACGTTAAAAAGACAGAGGGTTTCATCTGAGTCAATGTGCTTCAACTTTGAGAATAGCCAATGAGTGTTGGCGATCTCTTTCACCCTTGAAAATTTATTTGCATTCCAGAGGGTGCCCAGGCCTCCTGAGGCACCCCAGGCTGAGACAGCTTTCCCTTCACTTTTCTTCCACATATTTTTGCCGATATGGAGGAAGGCCTTGTCCTCCATTTTGGTCTCCTGGATGAGGAGTATGTCAGGAGATTCAGATCTTATCATACTTTTGACGGCTTCTTCTTTTATTTTTCTCCCCATACCCCTACAATTCCAGGAGACGATCTTCATCACTTACATTTGGAATGGAGAGCTCCTTTAGAGCTCTGGGGCTGGATTCTAGTCATCTTCGGAGTTTTAGACAAGAGTTTCTCGAGGGTAGGTTGGATTCCTTGCAGTTTGTCTTTATAGGTCTCCTGCTCTCTTTTTTCACGGGCAGATTTTCGGCCTCTCAATGATCTTCTGGCCGAGGTTTGCAATTCACCTATTTCGCCTTCTTCTTCTGAATCCTCCGAGCCTTGCACTTCCTTAGCCTCTTCTGAGGGTATCTCTTCTGTTCTATCTGCATTACTATCGACTTGCTTTGGTCCCGAGGGGGGGGGGGGTGCTCTTTTTTGGGGCGATCCTTCATTTTGTATCTCCAGTTCTTGGGTAACCTCTAATGTTGAGCTTAGTTGTATAAATTTATTTTCCTGCTCTTCCATGTGAGGAGTTTGTAGCCCTGAGCCTGTTTGGGGAGTTTTACCATTGATATTTCCAGTTCTAGGGGCTTTGCTTTTGGTCCTTTTAACCTGTGTCCATCCTTCCTCCTTGCCTTTCTCCACTTCAGTATTTTTTTGGCATCCTCTAGCAAAATGGCCGTAGACCTGGCACTTCCTGCACTTGAACGGAAGCTGATCATAATCCAACTTTTGGAGATGCGTCCAACTTCCAACCCTAATCTTTATTGCCTTAGGCAGACCGACCTCAAGGTCAACTTCAACACAGATTCTAGCACAATCATATTGTTCGTTACTGTTTGCTCGATCTATGAATTTACCCAAGGTGTTTCCGATGTGCTTAAGGGACTCCCATTTCCAACAATGCATTGGCAGATTGGGCAATCTAACCCACACAGGGACGACAGTGGGAACGTCAACTGTTGAATCAAAGTCAGGGATCCACTTATTGAGATACAGGCCCTGGGGGCCCATGAAATAGGGTCCATTACAGAAAATCAGATCCTTATCTTCCTTTTCAGAGAATTCAAACAAGAAGAATCCCTTCCCTAGAAAATACGAAGTGACTTTGCCTTTTATCAACGGCACCCAGTTCCTTGCGACCCAGCTCTCTGTGGTTTTTGGGGAGGGCCAGAGTCCAGTGAACTGCCCCACCAAAGCGCGCTCAACCAAAGAAAGAGCGACCTGAATCGGTTTCTCAGGAGGAAGCGAAATCTCTGGGATATCATCCAAGCGTTTCACAAATTTAGCAGCCTCAGATGTTTTCTTTTTTGGCAGAGAATTCAGAAGTTTGGAAAAGGCCTCGGCTTCAGAGAGGGGGGGCGCTGATGACTCCATTGAAGAAGCCTTAGCTCGAATGGATCGAGCTCACCCAAACCCCGATGGGCATAGTCCTTCCAGTCTACTCGAAGAAGCGATCTGATAATTTGCAGAGGGCAATGCATCGCAGGGAAGCGCCTTGCAGGTCGAAGCACCTCGCGGGAGAAAGCCTCCGGAGCGGCCACAGGGCCGAGGCGACGACCTCAGGCGCAGGGTATCAGTTGCAGGGCGGCGATCAAGCACGGTCTCTCCTCCCAAACTCCAGATTTGTTGTTAAAGTGAGTATTTCTTGATATGGTTTTATGTTAATATTTATGTTATATATTGAATTTTTTAATAATTTTTTTGAAAATATGAGTTTATGCAACTTTGGAAATTTTATGTGAATGTAATTCTTTTTAAGGATTAATTATAATTTTAGTGTTTGAATCTATAATGTATAATCATACTTTTTTCAAGTTTTAAGTTGTTTTTCTTATATTGAATTGTAAAATAAAGAATACGATTTTAGATAAAGAAACTTTGGAATTTTTTTTATGAAGTGGAGTTCCCTTAAAAAATTAATATATGTTTAATGTTTGAATCTAAAATATATGATGCCACTTTCTTTAGGTTTGAAGTTTTTTTTATTTATATTGAATTATAAAATAAAACTGGTGAGAATATGAATTTATATAAAAATAAACTTTGGAAAATCTATATAAAGTGGAATATGAGTTTTTGTAACTTTGGAAATTTTATGTGAATGGAATTCTTTTTAAAGATTAATTATAAGTTTAGATTCTTCTTTTTAAGGATTAATTATAAGTTTAGTGATGGAATCTATAATGTATAATCATATTTTTTTCAAGTTTTAAGTTGTTTTTCTTATATTGAATTGTAAAATAAACAATATGATTTTAGATAAAGAAACTTTGGAATTTTTTTATGAAGGGGAATTCCATTAAAAAATTAATTTATGTTTAATGTTTGAATCTAAAATATATGATGTCACTTTCTTTAGGTTTTAAGTTGTTTTTATTTATATTGAATTATGAAATAAAACTTGTCAGAATATGAATTTATATAATAAAAAAACTTTGGAAAATCTATATGAAGTGGAATATGAGTTTATGTAACTTTGGAAATTTTATGTGAATGGAATTGTTTTTAAGGATTAATTATAAGTTTAAATTATTATTTTTAAGGATTGATTATAAGTTTAGTGTTTGAATCTATAATGTATAATCATACTTTTTTCAAGTTTTAAGTTGTTTTTCTTATATTGAATTGTAAAATAAAGAATAAGGTTTTAGATAAATAAACTTTGGAAAAATTTTATGAAGCAAAATTCCCTTAAAAATTTAATATATGTTTAATGTTTGAATCTAAAATATATGATGTCACTTTCTTTATGTTTTAAGTTGGTTTTATTTATATTGAATTATACAATAAAACTTGTGAGAATATAAATTTTATATAATAATAAAAAAAACTTTGGAAAATTTATATGAAGTGGAATTCCTTTAAGAATTTATTGTAACCTCCTTATAGTACCTTAGCTTCGTTTTACCCTCCAGCTCCTTAGAATACCACACCTTCTCCTTAAAAATGGAGGTAATAATATCTTTGATACTTTCCTTGCTTCCCATGATGATCCTCTCCTTAATCCCCCAAAGGTTGTGTTAAGAAACTAGCTCACAAAAAGATAAAAAAGAAAGATCAATGCCTTAGAAATCAACCTCTTCGAGGGGACAACCTCATTTACATTACACAAATGAACAATTCTTGGATGATACAAATGACAAGACCTCCTTTCTATATATAGGAGTCAAAGGGGTCATAATGTAATCAGAGTCGACATAACAATAATAATGTAAGGGCACAATGATAACAATAGTGGGCTTCTATGGGGAACAATAATAACAATATGGGGACTACATGGGCAGAACAATATAATAAGGGGGTTCCACTAATAACAATAAGGGGTTACACTAGTAGTATAGGGACCTAACATCCCCCTCCTTCAAAAAGTGTTGTCCTCAACGCTTGAGTAGTTCTTGATGCTTCTGTATAAAATTCTTGTCCTCCCATGTGGAACCTTCCGCAGGTAAGTTCTTCCACTTGATGTGATACTCTGAAATTGATCGATTTCGTAGCTGTTGGGTTCTTGTTTCCATGACTACTTCAGGTTCTAATATGATTTTTCCTTCCTCGTCAAGTTTCGACAATATTAGCCCCAAGAGTTAGCTTAATCGGTCAAATCAAGTGCCTCGCCAATGGGAGGTCACAAGGTCGAATCCCGAAAGCTCTTGGGATTAGGTCAGTAAATAGGCTGAGGGGTGTTGATGCACTTTGGGTGGCATCCACTCAGTGTTAAAAAACCCTGGACGTAGCGGCTACCCACTGACCCAGGTATCTGTGAACCAGTAAGTGAAAAAAAAAAAGTTTCGACAATATTGTTTGAACTCGGAGTTTATCACTTATAAGCTTCTTTAAGCATGAAACATGGAAAACTAGGGGCACTCAGAAAGATGCAGGAAACTCCAATTTGTATGTCATAGTACCAATCTTTTGCAGCGCCTTGTAAGGACCATAGTACTTTGGTGATAATTTATTATCCTTATTAGCTTGCTTGAGGGACATTTGTTTGTATGGTTGTATTCGTAAAAATACCCAGTAGCCTATATTAAAACTTCTTTCGCTGCGATGTTGATCTTCTTGTTGTTCCATTCAATTATGTGCCAAAGTGAGGTTATCCTTTAAGAGTTGGAGAACTTTTTGTTGTTGAGGGTCTACCTTAACACCTTCACGAGATAAAATATGACCCAAGTATTCCACCTCTTG
Organism: Pinus taeda; assembly: GCA_000404065.3. Lineage (NCBI taxonomy): Eukaryota > Viridiplantae > Streptophyta > Pinopsida > Pinales > Pinaceae > Pinus > Pinus taeda. The sequence goes on from APFE030031785.1 coordinate 285,275, forward strand.
TAATCCAAAGAAACATTTGGAGGTTTTTGCATATAATTGTTTCTTGTCCAATAGTCTGAGCACTCTATCAACATGTTGAACATGATCCTTCCAAGACTAGTTGTAGAATAGTATATCATCAAAAAATACTAACACAAATTTTCTAAGGGTGGGTTTGAAAATGGAATTCATCAAACCTTGGAATGTAGAAGGTGCATTGGTAAGGCCAAAAGGCATGACGAAAAATTCATAATGACCCTCATGAGTTCTAAATGTTGTTTTCGGAATGTCTTCAGTCTTCATTTTGATTTGAAGATATCCTGCATGAAGGTCCAACTTGTTGAAGTACATTTCTCCATGCAATTCATCCAATAATTCATCAATGAGAGGAATGGGAAATTATTTTTAATAGTGAGCTTATTGAGCTCTCTATAATCCAGACACATGCGCCATGATCCATCCTTCTTGTGCACCAATACTACTAGAGCAGAGAAAGAACTTGACTAGGTTGAATTATACCAGCCTCTAGCATTTCTGCAACCATAGTTTCAATTTCACTCTTTTTGTGCAAAGGGGTATCTGTAAGGCCTGATGTTTGGAGGAATACTTCCTGGAAAATGAATAAGCATGATCATGATCACAAATAGGTGGGATACGTTAGGTGTCTCAATACCTTTGGAATGATTGTCCAAGACTTTTTGGAGAATATGGAGAAATAGATGATTTCGACATGGGAACCTCTAGCGAACATAATTGTGCAATTATGCCACGTTGTTCTTCCTTTAGAAGCTTTGTCATTGCCATGGGAGTTGATTATCTTTCCCGATTTCCCTGCGATACCCCTTAATTCAACTTCCTTTCCTTATGAGAAAAATAAAAATAATAATAATAAATAAAAAATAATAATAATAAATAAATTAAATAAATAAAAATAAATTCAAGAAGAGTTCTTGAAAATTAAAAGTTATCGTAGCCAAAGATTGTAGCCATTGGACTACTAGTACAACATCAACACCACCCATTGGAATGGAAAGCATTGGACCATTCAAAACATATTCTCCCATGGATAGCTTGATATTATGGCACTTTCCAGAGAAATTTATGGTTCTTCCATTTGAAACCATCACTTGACACTCTCATGCTGGATATAGGAAACAATTCAATTCCTTCGCTATGCTACAATGGGTAAAATTATGGGTACTGCCCGAATCAATCAACACTATTACCTTTTTCTTCTTGATATGTCATTTTATCTTGATAGTTTGAGGAGTGGTAATTCCCGCCAATGCATTACAATATATGGTCAAATTCATTTCTTGATGTTCGATGTGATCTTTCACTTTTTGAACCTTTTTCTTCTTGATATGTCCTTCTATCTTGAGAGTTTGAGGAGTGATAATTCTTGCTAATGCTTTACAAGATATCATCGGATTCATTTCTTCTTTCTATGAGGTTGGTTCCTGGTGTATATCCTCTTCTTTTGATGTTTCTTGATCATTTTCTTCCTCCTCTCACAATCTATGTAAAATAAATTCTTCTCGGCACACTTATGACCTTTAGTGTATTTTCTATCACAAATGTAACAAAGCCCTTTTTCTCTTTTTTCTTCCAGTTGTTGTGGCATAAACCTTGTAGGTTGTGGAAGGCTAGGAGTAAAAACACTTCCATATTTATAGTTGTGAGTGATTGGATTCCTTGTTTCCATAATTCCGCTTTCAATTTTTCTTGCCAACCTAAATGCCTTCTTCAATGAATGAGGTTCCCAAAGATGAACCTCATGTTGAATGTTATCCTTTAAAGTCCCTATGAAGACATCAACCCTTTGCTTCTCTAGAATATCATTTACCCTTATATTCAATTTTTGGAAGTCCTCAATGTGCTCTGCCATTGAACCCTTTTGTTTGAGATTTATCAATTGGCTAAAGAAAGTGTTGCTCTTTGTATCCTCATAATGTGCTATTATTTCCTCCGTGAAAATTGACCAAGTGACAAGTGGTTTACAAGAAAAAAGCCCTTTATACCGTAAAAATTGTTTTGATTCTAAATTTAAAGATGCAATATGTACCTTTTATAACAGTTTTCCTCATGTAGATCAAAATATTGTTCCATCTGTAGTATCCAATCTACAGGATCTTTGTCATCAAACTTCCTCATATCATCTTTCCTTGATTTTAGGAGTTTGATATTGAAATGACTATAACTATGGAATTTCAAATCCACGGTCTGAACTAGTGAGCTACAATAGCCCTCTCCGTCCTCTTTCCAATGCCACCGGTCTAATCGAAATTGGATTCTCCATGAAAGAGTTATGCCCAATCTCCCAAGATGACATGCTTATATACTTTTTCAGTCGAGAAAACTTGTACAAAGTGCCACGTGTTACTGTTTCGACCTTCAGACCTAAAAACAATACACATAAATGACCAATGCTTCCTCTTTCTATATCTTCTTACGAAATTTCAATCTAATGCTCAGAGAGAAAGTTATGACAATTTTCCCCCAGTCACCTATTTGGGATGTAATTCGGGAGCCCGCAGAAACCCTAAATGTCTCGAACTATATCTCTGAAACTATAGCGAAACAAGATCATAAATTCGGGCCCGAGCTTCACCACGAGTTTGAATCAAATGGGTTTTAATATCAGAGTCTGAACCTTCGTAGAAAACACATTATAGAGAAAATTCCTCAATGACCTATTTGAGATGGAATTCTGGAGCTTGCAAAAACCCTAACTTCCTCAGATCGTATCTCTGAAAATGTAGTGAGACAAGATCTGAAATTTGGACCTGAGGTTCAGAATGACTTCAGCTCAAATGGGTTTTTGTTTTAGCATCTTAACCATCACATAACGAAAGTTATAGAAAACATTCCATGATGACCTATTTGGAGCAGCAAAACCCTAGAATCCAAAGCTTTGATACCAAATGTTAAGAAACGAGCTCACAAAAAGATAGAAAAGAACGATCAACACCTTAGAAATTAGCCTCTTCGAGGGGGGAACCTCTTTTACATTACACAAATGAATAATTCTTGGATGATACAATGACAAGACCTCCTTTCTATATATAGGAGTCTAAGGGGTCATAATGTAATCAGAGTCGACATAACAATAATAATGTAAGGGCACAACAATAACAATAGTGGGCTTCTATGGGGAACAATAATAACAATATGGGGACTACATGGGCACAACAATATAATAAGGGGGTTGCACTAATAACAATATGGGGACTACATGGGCACAACAATATAATAAGGGGGTTGCACTAATAACAATAAGGGGTTACACTAGTAGTATAGGGACCTAACAGGTTGAGTTAATCCCCCAAAGGTTGAGCCAAGACTGAGCATTGTGATGCCACTCACACTTGAGGCGTAGGTGGGGGTTTTGACTAAAGTTAGAAGAAATTTTTGAAAGCCTCTTGGATTCGTATTGTAAAGGTTCTTCTTATACATCAGATATCTAAACATAGTCATACTTTCAATGGGGGACAATCCAGATTCAATCAAGAGGATAGTATAGGGAGTATTTCCCTTAATCTCGAGGTTATAGGTTATGATAATAAAGAAGGATTAACTTGCTCCATTCACTTTTGACGCACATATTCTACACTCTCATGTTTGGGATGCAATTATCAATAAAAATAAACTCTTAGAATTGTCAATGAAAATAAACTCTTAGATTGAGCATAGGGAAAAAACAAATTGTGAGATGGATAATGTACAAAATTTGTTAAAAGGAAAATTAGTCATTTATTAAAGATAATTATAGATAATGTATATTTGTTGTTAAAAGAAAAATTAGTCTATTTATTAAAGATAATTATAGATAATGTATACTTGTTTACAACAAACATTAAGTGTATTTTTTTTTTTTTTTTAATTACTCTACTACTCATTATTAATTGTTATTTGAGTATAGTAATGTCATAATTATATTAGGTAAAATTGAAAAGATAAACTTATTACATGTATATATATGATATCACTTGTTATTTGATAATTTGGATGGTAATATCATAATTGATGTCACCCATATCTTTTGGGTTGTTTAGGTTAGTAGAGAGACATAGGAGCAAAACTATGTAAAAAATGGAAGAATGTTGAGTAATGTGTTAGATGCCCTCCTGCCTAATGTAAATAATTTATGTTATATATGTCTTTAGACTGGGGAACTATTACATTGGTCCATTTCATAAATATTAGCCCCATGAGGCACCCTTTCATGAAGAGATCTGATCCAGGTCTGAGTGTGAAGAAGGACCTTTCCAAGACCTTTTACTTTCATGATGTGTTGAAATTGCTTTTAAAATAACATTAATGAATACATCTGCATGCTGTAAAGAGGAGGAATAAGACAGTCATCAACAGATGAGAACAAAAGTCGTTGATAACGGAGTTCGTCCAGGAGGGACTACGTCTCCGGGCCCCAGTATAAAGATGGTGTAGGCCGCTGCATTAAGTGATGTCAATAAGGTGATGTACACAGAGATGATATCTTGATCATACAAGGAAGAATTCCCTCACACAAGAGTGGCTCTAATAGATGTTCCACAACTAGAACTCTCAATCAAAAGACTCCTATCAGTATGACACAAAAACAAGCATGGTGCGCATCTCGCCAACATGGCACAAAAGGGATGTCAAAGAAAAACGCATGCATGATGACAACAAGAGTATCCCAACAACATACAACAAGGGATCTCAAAACATAACATGATAAGTTATGACAAAAGGTACATCACATAGAAGATTAAGCATCAAATCAAGCAAGGAATCATGACAACATGTAATAAAGAAGATCCTGCATCAACATCAATCAAGGAGCTGTACAACATAATGCAGAAAAAATAAGTACATGAACACATCATATACCTCAGAACCAAGGGCCATCTGAAGAATTAGATGTCTCACTGCTGAAGCTGCTTGGACCATTGCTCTCAAGGCATTAATTGCATGAATATGGCTACTCGCACAAGAATGTGGACATTTGCATTAGCACTTAGAAAAGTGACTAGAAGAAGAAATGAGAGAATAATAAATCTGAAGCCACCATCAGATTTGTGGCATCGAGTAGTGCTGAATCGACTTTCGAAAATCCGAATTCTGAGAAGTTGAGAATTATGGGCTGAAGGGATCTCCTAGATTCCCTCGGGATTCCTCAAAGAATATGTTCCATGGATGGACTATAAATTTGCAACTCAAATGGAAAATTTGATCTCACCATTGCAATCCCTGCGGAAAACCATGAAAAACAAGTATAAACTTGACTATATTCTGAAATGTCAAAATTTTACCTCCTTGGGAAAATTTCATGGCTCATGGTTCTGCTCCCTGTTTTTGCTGAAATCATAGTTCCATGTGCATTCTAGAACTGACTAGAAAATACAGACCTATGATGAAGAAACTAACAGCACCATTGTGTTCGTGGCGATGAGAGGTGTAAAAACGATAAAAAAAACTTGTCAAATTCTGACAAAGTGAGAATTTGGCCCTCCTGCAAAATTCATGGTCCCTGCATTAAAATATTAATTAATCTGTTGTCTTGAAATTCATGCCTGCATTCTGCCTTGAAATTCATGCCTGCAGTCCCTCTCCTCCGTGAACTATGTGTAGAGAGAAAATCTGAGTTTAAATAAAACTCATCGGCGGATTTCCCAACGAATAGGTCATTGGCTGATGGTAAAGGAGGCTTATGGTTACGGAGAGGTCGAGGGATCAAATCCCGCCTCTTCCACATATAAACCTTTTATCAATCATAAACCCCGAAAACCTCGCATTATTGCCTTATCGGCGCACTGTTGGCACAAAAATCGGCGATCGACAGTTGCAAGGGGCGTTGGCGCATATATCGGTGCCCGATATAGGGTTTCGCTGATATCATATCGGTGATTGCATTCATTGGCGGTTGGCATAGCGTTGTTATCGACAATCGGCAGGGCAGTTGATGTGATACATGGAGGTTGCGGCATAGACATCGACACGATTGTTATGGGTCGGGGCAATATAAATATGACTTTGGGATGTGGGCCGGGTCCACCGCCGATGGCCCGTGCCCGCTCTTTAAATATGGTTATATATATATATATATATATATATATATATATATATATATGGTCGAACATAATACGCTGGATATGTGGAGAAGGCTTCGACGGGGGTTATTGTTCGCTGATCCTGATCCCCGTCGAAGCCTTTCCACATGTCCAACATATATGTTCGACCAATATATATATATATTATATGCGCTTATTGCTGCAATGAGGTGGTTTTAAAGGGTTTGGCGGGGTTTGTTGCCGCCGATCCCGAAACCATGTTTGATTGGTTTTATATAGTTATTTATAACTATATATTAGATAACATTTGTTATATGGTTATTTAATAACCATTCTCTATGATTTTGTCTCTTATGCAAGTTTTGGAGACAAATGAGAGAATGCCAAGTGTCAACGACTGATGGGATGCCATGTGGGTCCCACCTGCTTATTGGGATGCCATGTGGCGCACTGTGGGCCTCACTTTTCCCCTGTCATGTCAAACTTTGAAGAGCTATATCTTTCGTATACAAACTCAGTTTGACAAGCCGTTCACACCTCCACGATCAGGGAAACGAGGTCTTTGATCTGGTCTTGGTTCGAGCACAATACAAACATTTTGATTTTTGAGCCATCTTTGTCTTGTGTGTCTCTCTGGAGCCACCTAGATCAATCCTCCCCACTGAGGAGCTTTTGGTCCTCCAAAAGCATGGAAAATAATCTGCACTTTCTCTCTGTACCCTATGTACATCTCAAGAGTCCTTAAAAGGTCTCGCTTCCATCTCCTTCACCTTTGTTCTTCAGAGCCTTAAGCAACGAGCCGACACCTGCTACTTCTACATTGCTTGCAAATGACATGCTTTGAATGACGTGACCAACTAAGGACCCAAACGTCTCATACTTGCCATGAGTTTATAACACATACTCGGTGGTCAAGTTTACAACAAGATGGATGTAATACCCCAGCTATGACAACAAGACCAACTTATCATGGTTGCTTCAAAAAGTGATGGAAAACACTGCAACACATGATTTACATTCATAAGGCCAGACACTATTTTTTTGATAAGTGACGAAAACATAACATCACTTTCAGAGTTTTAACATGCAACTCAAAATACGACTCAAAACATGACCAGACATCATTGTTGCTGACCAAGTGATGGAAACACATCATCACTTTTACACTTTAAGATGCAACAAATGATTTACAAAAGAATGACCATAAAATGACATCATGTCAAAAAAACCATTTTTCACTTATCAATGTGAATGGGTCACCCCCCTGAGGTGGTTTTTCTTGTCGAACAACTACTCTTCCTAGTTCACGCACCGATGCTTTGTCTTTAAGGCGTTGCTCTGGATGGAGCTTCCAGCAAGTGGCTCTTTGATGGCCATTTTTGTCACAATGACTGCAGTAGGCTTTCTTCCTCCATATCTACTTAACCTTTTTCTTCTCATGCTGTTGAGAGGGTCTTTTACGCCTCATGAGTGCTGCCATTCTTTTCCAACACTTGGAAAAGGTATGGTTAGGTAAACCACAAAAGGTACATGTTTTCCAATGCCTTGATCTTCGTTCATTATTAACAACATGATCATAATCAAAATGAACATTCGAAAATCGAAAGTAATTATACCTTCCTTTGATGTCCTTAATGTCAGTATGGCGATGAGAGCTTGCCTCCGCTCTCTCCCTGCAATGGAAACTACCATGAGATGATGGGGATGTTTTCCCATCATTCTCTTTTCTTGACGATGTCTTGGACAACTCTGACACCTTTGAGCACTCTCCTTTAGTGTATCTCGAGCTTGCAAATCGATGTTCATGCACATCCTCCAAAGGTTGAGTGATGCCTTGGTTATTAGCACCAAGCTCTTTCTCCTCGTGCCTTGTCTTTGTAAGGAGCCTCATATTTGTCCCTGTAATTGGGATCTCCAAATCTCCAATAGACATCATACTATTAAAAGATGAAATCGAAAGGAAATCAACGTCTTTTACCTTCTCTTTCGATTTGGAAAGAACTGATGAGGGTTGCTCATCATTTGTTGTTGGTGGATCGCATTCCCCAACTTCTTTCCTGACATACCCAAGTCTTGCCTGACGGGGTAATTCGTCTACTTTGATGGGGATTGAAAATGCCTTGGCCATTAACGCCCAAGCCTTTTCCTTCATATCCCATTCTCTTCAGCAGTTTGGAGCCAATTCCTGTGGTATGATTTTCAAACACAGTGAAATCATCATCATGAAACATACATGAAGATGGAGAACTACTTTTTACCTCACATGAGTCTCCCTACAGCTTTTCCAAGGCCTCGTCTGTTGCTTGCAGCCGTAGTGGCAAACTTTGTTTCTCCTCTTTCTCTTTATGTAAGCGCATATTCAATTCAACATTCTCTGTTTGAAGATTATGTTTGTCTTGCTTTAGTTCTTTCATGGCCTCTTTTGTGGCTTTCAACTGAAGTTGTAATTACTCCTTTTCCTCTGTCTCTTTCTGTAAAGTTTTATACATAATTTCCACTTTCTTGGAAATGTTAAGCATGGTCTCATACATTGCTCTTTCATCCTTTGTCATTGCACGTTCCATTGTTCACACTGCAATTCACATCAACGTAAAGACTACTCTGATACCACTTGATCCAAGTCCGGGTGTGAAGAAGGACCTTTCCAATACCTTTTACTTTCGTGATGTGTTAAAATTGCTTTTAAAATAACATTAATGAATACATCTACATGCTATAAAGAGGAGGAAAAAGACAATCATCAACACATGAGAACAAAATTCGTTGATAAAAGAGTTCGTCCAGGAGGGACTACGTGTCCAAGCCCCGGTATCAAGATGGTGTAAGTCGTTGCATTAAGTGCTGCCAATAAGGTGATGTACACAGAGATGATGTCTCGATCATACAAGGAAGAATTCCCTCACGTAGGAGTGGCTCTAAGAGATGTTCCATAGCTAGAACTCTCAATCAAAAAACTCCTATCAGTATGACACAAAAGTAAGCATGGTGCGCATCCCGCCAACATGGCACAAAAGGGATGTCAAAGAAAAACACATGCATGACGACAACAAGAGTATCCCAACAACATACAACAAGGGATCTCAAAACATAACATGATAAGTTATGACAGAAAGTACATCACATAAAAGATTCTGCATCAAATCAAGCAAGGAATCATGACAACATGTAATAAAGAAGATCCTGCATCAACATCAATCAAGGATCTGTACAACATAATGCAGAAAGAAGAAGTACATGAACACATCATATACCTCACAACCAAGGGCCATCTAAAGAAGTGGATGTCTCACTACTGAAGCTGCTCGGACCATTGCTGTCAAGGCATCGATTGCATGAAGATGGTTGCTCGCACAAGAATGTGGACATCTGCACTGGCACTTAGAAAAGTGACTAGAAGAAGAAATGAGAGAATAAGAAATCTGAAGCCACCATCAGATTTGTGGCGTCGAGTAGTGCTGAATCGACTGCCAAAATCTGAATTCTAAGAAGTTGAGAATTTTGGGCTCAAGGAATCTCCTGGATTCCCCCAAGATTCCTCAAAGATTTTGTTCCATGAATGGACTGTAAATATGCAACTTAAATGGCGAATCTGATCTCGCCATTGCGATCCCTGCAGAAAACCATGAAAAACAAGTATAAACTTGACTATATTTTGAAATGTCAAAATTTTACCTCGGGAAAATTTCATGGCTCATGGTTTCGCTGCTTGTTTTTGCTGAAATCATGGTTCCATGTGCATTCTGGAACTGATTGGAAAATGCAAACCTTTAATGAAGAAACGAACAACACCATTGTGTTCGTGGAGATGAGAGGTGTAAAAACCATATAAAACTTGTCAAATTTGACAAAATGAGAATTTGGTCCTACTACAAAATTCATGGTTCCTGCATTAAAATATTAATTAATCCATTGCCTTGAAATTCCTGCCTGCATTCTGCCTTGAAATTCATGCCTACAGTCTCTCTCCTCCTCGAACTACGTGCAGAGAGAAAATCTGAGTTTAAATAAAACTCATCGGTGGATTTCCCAACGATTAGGCCATTGTCCTGATGGTAAAGGAGGCTTATGGTTATGGAGAGGTCGGGGGATCAAATCCCGCCTCTTCCACATATAAACCTTTTATTAATCATAAGCCCCAAAAACCCTGCATTATTACCTTATCGGCAAACTGTTGGCGAAAAATCGGCGATCGGCAGTTGCAAGGGGCGCTGGCGCATATATCGACACCCGATATAGGGTTTTGTCGATATCATATCAGCGATCGCATTCATCGTCGGTCGGCGCGGCGTTGTTATCGGTGATCGGCAGGGCAATTGGCTCAATACATGGAGGTTGCAGCATAGACATCGGCGCGATTGTTATGGGTCGAGGCAATATATATATATAATATATATATATTATTATATATATATATATATATATATATATATATATCTATGTGCTTATTGCTACGATGAGGTGGTTTTAAAGGGTTCGGCGAGGTTTGTTGCCGCAGATCCTGAAACCATGTTTGATTGGTTTTATATTTATAACCATATATTAAACAACATTTGTTATATGGCTATTTAATAACCATTCTCTATGATTTTGTCTCTTATGCAAGTTTAGGAGACAAATGAGAGAATGCCAAGTTTCAATGGCTGATGGGCTGCCATGTGGGTCCCACTTGCTTACTGGGATGCCATGTGGCGTACTGTGGGCCCCACTTTTCCCCTATCATATCAAACTTTGAAGAGCTCTATCTTTCGCATACGAGCTTGGTTTGACGAGCCGTTTGCACCTCCACGATCTGGTCCTAATTCGAGCGCAATCCAAACACTTTGCTTTTTGAGCCATCTTTGTCCTATGTGTCTCTCTAGAGCCACCTGGATCAAGATTCTTACACTACCTGTGCCCAATTTTTACTACAGTCTCAAGGATATTATATTTGAGGCTGCAAAGAAGAAAGAAGGATAAACTTGCTCCATTCACTTTCAACACACATATTTGGCTTCTCTACTTGGAGATTGGTGAATGTTTTAGGCACACTGTGTATAAATGGAGACGTGTATAAATGGAAACGCCTCTAGAGGTTACTCAAAAAGAAATTTGATCTGGAACCATTACCATATGGGGTGAAGGCTTCAGCTTGGCTTAGGCGATGAAAGACAAAGGTACCATATGAGGGTGAATGGTTTAGTTTGGCTGAGACTATGAAATACAAAGGAGGTCTGGTCTGGCATGCAATTATCAATACAAATAAACTCTTAGAATTGTCAATGAAAATAAACTCTTAGATTGAGAAATTGGGAAGGAAGTTGCACATGCCTCTTTTTTTAGTAGATTGTTTGATTGAGAAGTTGGGAAGGAAGTTGCACATGCCTCTTTTTTTAGTAGACTGTTTGATTGTATTACATTTAACATTAACATTTTTTTCACTCAAATTGGGCTATAGTTAGATCATGTAACATATCGCATCTTTTTTCATCTATGCTCTTCTTCTATATATACTACCAACTTATGACGTTTTCTTTGCAAAATCTAGTACAAATGCTAGTTATAATTATTACCATGAGCTTGTAATTATTAGTTTAATTTAATTTTATAATTTTATTATTACAATTATTATATTATTATTTATAATTTTAATTATTCAAAAATATACCCTTCTTATTTTTTATTTTATTATATTTTATTTTTAACCAAATCAAAATCAAAATGTTTAGGATAAAATTACAACATCATAGTTTCTCTACCCAATAAAAGTTTTGTGAATACCATAATCATTCAATACAATATAAATAACATTAAGTGAAAGATCAAAGTTGATCTAATAGACTACACTGAACGCAAGGCTAACTACTTGCCAATGTTTAAATATATAAAAAAGTTAATTGACTAAATTCAAGCCTAGATTGAGTAATAATTAATATTTGGTCGGTGTTTTAAAAACTCTGATTACAAATATCCTTGAGTATATTTTGATTAAATATTGTATATTAAAAATATATTATAATATATATATATATAATATATAATATATAATAATTTTTAATTTATTTTATATTATCTTGATAAATGGAGTAGTTTTTAAGTGTAATTTTTAAAAATTATTGGTGGATTTTTTGTCATAATCGAGCGATTTTTTGGGCTAAATCTTGATTTGTGTTGTTTAAAATGGTTTTTGCAGTGCATATATGGATTCATTACCCTCAAAAACTCCTCGTGCATTTTGATTGTGAAGAGTTCACATTTCAAACTTGTGATTTCAATGAATCCCTCTCAAATTCTACACAAATTAGATCAAAAATAAAATAAAAACTTTCCAAAAAATCACACTTAAAAACTCCTCAACTTATAATTGGTTTAAAGTCAAATATTTTCGATTTTCAATTAGTTTACTTAAAAAAAAATATTAATTTTAAAGTAATTTTTATTAATTAAAAATAAATTAAAATAATAATTAATTAATTAATTTTTTAATTAAGAAAAAACCAATTTTTACTCCTTTAAATTATTATCAAAATTAAAATTATATTAAATTTTAAAAATCACTTTTTTCTATTTTTAGGCGATAGGCCTTCCTTTGAAAGGGACTTTCGTGTCCTTTGGTTCTCAGGTTGACACCTGGTGTCAGGCATAGAGAGGGTTCTCATTGACACCTGGCGTCGGGCCATAGAGCGGCATAACCGCAGAGCTATACTCGTCGTGTATCATGGATATTCATGAAGGTGGTTCTGTCGACATAAGCTCATAGCGGGTTCCGACGACTCTTTCAACTTGGAAATCCAGAGTAAACGGTCTGCTTTGCACCATATTACTCAGAAGCTGATTATTATTCAATGGTTCATTTAAACAGTTATATTTTTCTGTGTTAACAGGGTTTCTTATGATGGTCCTCTTTTCGTTTCTGCTAAATACCAATATGATTTTGGTTCTCTGTATTTTACTCATTATTTCCTTTCGCATTTCTATTTTTACTGGTTGCAGCTTCCCACAGTTTTCTTATCTATTTCACAGACTTGTAGGCAGCCACAATTTATATCATTTACTGGGTAATTTTCTCTCTTGGGAACTCTATTGCTCTGTTACGCTGCAGTTTGTTTTGCCTACGAGTATTAATATTACATTTTTGGTCTTTTGGCAGGTCACTCTTTGGCTCAGCATGGGTGCCGAAAGGCTTAGCGCACTTCCTCGGCCATTCCAACCGAGGGTTTTGACATCTTGGTGCTTTCTGGAACACTGAGGTTTTATAATATTGATTGGGGTTTTACCGCTGCAGAGGACGACCCCAGAACCGTTTTTATTATGACTTTTAGGCTTTCTGCTTCGAGCTAGGATTTTAAGTTGATACTGAACGCTACTAGTTAATGGACTGAAACCGGTCTTTGGAAGAAGTGACAGCTTCTCCGGCTTTCCAAACCGTATTTTACTTCCTCTATAATTTATATTGCTCAGCTATAATTTTCTTTTGATTAACATTATTCTGTGGTGGGTTCTCACTAGTTTTTCCATCCCTCTCCGGCATGGAATTTGCTATATTTTTGTTTTTAAGTTTTAATAGGAAAAATACCATTCTCTACTGGATTTTGAATTAAAGGGTTAAATCCTCATGCTATTCCTCATTGACTTATTGATGATGCGTTAGTTATATATATGGGTTTTCGCTTTTGTTCTGAAATATATGTTTATATTTCAGTACAAGTTCTGGAAACAGTTCCCATTTTTCACCTGTAGTCTGGTTACTGCTTTGAATATAGTTCATAGTGCGTCTACAGTCATAATATAGTTGCATGTCGACGTACTCATTTCTTGTTTTGTTTGATTACTACCCTTCTGGAACCGCTCACAGTTTCCCCCTTCGGTGACCTGAGAGGTAAATCCAGAAATATCAGTTCCTTCTTAGCCAGGCTTCTTAACCTCCATGGCTCTTCCATAACTTTTGGTTAATTAATTCACTGAGTGTAACATTTAGCATCTCGAACACTTGATTATGGGCTTTTTTTTTAATATGCCAATATTTAAATTATGGGGTTCTGTTTAGTAAATCCATACTTAAATTATAGGGCATGTTTGATATGTCAGGGCTAAATTACAAGGTTTCGTTTTTTACTAGTATCACTTCATGTGAACAGAGACAGGTTCTTTTCAAATGAACACAAACTGTTTATTTTAAACAAAGAATTGTCATAGAAATTTTACTTTAGTTTTCGTCATGTTAAAAGCTTTACATAGACACAGAGAATTTGTTTCTCTTTTACAGTAATTATGTTCTCATTTTCTTTTGGAAAGAAGAAAGAATTATGTTCTCATTAAATTTGCTTTAGATTTAGATCCCATAACAATATATTTTAATAGATCAAAAGCGCTGAATAACTGAAATTTCTTATAACCTTGACAATAATAATAAAAAAAGGATGTTTGCAAACAAAAAAATATATGCACTTACACTGGCACAAATGAGCGAGTGGGAAAATCTGCAGCGAGGGATCGAATCGCGCTAGCAGTACTGAGAAATAGAATGAAAAAGACAAGTAAAACGAGTATCCTGTGCTCTCTGTTTGTATCAGCCATTTCCATTGGGCTCTTCACAGAAGGATCTGGGAAAATATGGGCGCTCCAATGTGATTTCCACAAGCAGACGAGATTTCAAAATGAGAACAATCTTTGAGTCTCAGGAACTGAGAAGCTTTTCCATGGAGGGAACATGCTTCTTTATTAACCGTATTAATCGTTTTTCTGTTATTCATAACTTATTTCAGTTTTATTTTAGTTTTGGATCAACAATCAAAATTCGTTCAATCGTCTAACACCACAAATCCACAAATCCACGATGAACAATAGGACATGGTGGCGAACAATAGGACATGGTAGCGGCTGGGGAAATTCATTTCAAAGGGAAACGCCTTACGGCGTAATTATAATTGATGTTTTCCCGCATTTTTTTGGCATCACAAGGGAAGGATTTGGTGGAGTTCCAGTCGACCAGAAGGTGCAATGGGCCGAAAATATCTTTTTAGAATTTCTGAATACGTAACTCCTCCATCTCTGCGCTAACTTTTGTTCAATGTGGTCTCTGATTGTTGGTTTCATGTTTTCTGATATGTTTGTTTTTGGTATCAGGTTTACGGTGGACATGAGGGCTTCTGCTGTAAGTGGAGAAGCATCAGGAAGGCAGAAGATGTACGAGTCAGAGTTGGAGTCGATGAAAAATAGGGAGCCCACCACTTTATATGTCGATTTCAGTCATGTCATTCAATTTGACGATACGCTGCAGCAGGCCATATCGGACGAGTATTTAAGGTCTGTAAAAGAGGGAAAATGTTATTTTTCTCATTTTTCGCTTATTTTAGCTTTTCTTTCACCAGGGTTTTGCCTTTGAATTTGCATTTGTGTTATCTCATTGTGGGTATACCTAGCTTCTTTCATTTCATTGCAGTGGATCTGATTTTTTTTCGTTTTCGTTTTCGTTCTGTTGGGTATTTCTAGGCTTTTGTTCCCCTATCTTTATTGTTTTGGACATTTTGTTAGTTAGAGCACTATTACAGTTACAGATCTGAGCACATCGTTAAGGCGTTTATTTATTTATTTTAATATTTCTCTTTTAAATTTCTGTAATTATATTTTATATAAATAATCTTATGTACTTATGTTGTGTGAGAGTATCATGTTACTTCTCCCCAATATGGTTGTTTTGGTTCCTTACACTATGGCATCTGTTATATTTTTTTATTTTCAATTATTTATATTCTTTTACCATTTTCATATTCGGGTTTAAAATGGTGCAACGTGTTGCAGGTTTGAGCCATACCTAAAAAATGCATGCAAGAGGTTCGTGATGCAACACAGGCCTACATATATAGCAGATGATGATCCCAACAAGGATGTCAATATTGCATTCTACAATATTCCTACTTTGAGAAGGTAGATAAAACTCACTGTCGTTTTCCCATTGTGAATGCTATTATGTACTGGGTTCTTGTCAAAATACAGAGTATCTTGCCTTAAAAGGAAGTCTGCTGAGTCACATTTCCCCCAAATTTTATGTACTGTATTCTTCTTAAAATACAAAATATCTTGTCTTGACACCATACCATGTTTGTTGAGGACCTTGCTACCCTTACATCTGGGATTGTTGCTAAAAGGAGGAGAGGTAATTCTGTTATTTGTATCTTGCCTCAACCATTTAATGAATTTACTAGGGTTCCTGCAATGTGTGGTAATGTGGAGATTCAACTAAATAAAAATGTAACAGTAGCACATCAAGAAGGATTGCAGATGAAAAATTCCCTTCAGAAAAAAGGTAATAAAGAATATTATCAAATATCATCTGCAGCTGGAATTTAGTCCCTCAATGCATCGTATTATGTTGCACATGAGATATACATTTCTCGATTCAGTTCAGGAATCTCGGGGAAGATGTCAGGAAGGAAAAGTGAGTGGATTGATGCTCCCGTGAACCATGCTAGAGACTAGCCAATTGCTCTCTGTTCCATAGAAAACAAGGTTCAGGAGCATGTGAGAGGACTGTTAGAACATCATATAAAAGAAGCTTTCCTTCCATGATACTCCACACAATGGATCAGTGCCAAAGAACCAGAGCAGGGGAAGCAATGGTTAAACGACAATCCTTATCTGATAAAGTTTGAAATGAAAATTTCCTTCAATTAAGTAGGACCTGGAACATGCAAAGGAAGCAATTTTAAGGCATGGAGTACGTGGCCTAGTGAATGATCCATACAATGAGTTAGATCGCCAACATCCTTCTAAACAAATGTAAATTAAGCATGTCAGAGAGATGCTTACAAAGGTAAGGTGCCTTGCCTAATACCATGATTACCATGTCTGGTTTGTTGCTCACCAAAAACAGTTACAAGATTGGCATGGTGATGCTCCCAGTCTCCACGATATTAATGGCACTTCACATTTTATCAATATGCGTACCAAAGGAATTATAGTTCATGGAACTTGGGATCCTTTGGCCAGATGCTTGGAAGGGAAGTCCTAACAGGGTGGATGACTAATAATAAGCCAACATAATTACCTTTCATATCAAACGGCTTGAATTCAAATAGCCACATTTACTCTGACCAACATCAATTGAAGGCTCGAATTCGAGGTATTTATTTGGAAATTGAAAGCATTTTCAATTTTCCAAAAGAAGTTATCAAGCATATTCAGTTATTGAAAAATATTGTGATCTTGAGGCTATGGTATTACGTGGGAAAGTGCAGATAACTGAGTCAGACTTTGAATTTTGCTTTCTACATGTTTCTTGCATGCTTTGAGTAGAAAGGCCATATAGGGAGCTTCCAAACACTTCAACATGAAACCTTAGTTACTTGTAGTCCTCAACTTTTGACTATTGTTGTGTCTCTTCAATGGCAAGATCCTGTAAATATATTGCCTACACATCATAGGAAAACTACCTCAGTTTCAATTGACGGCACAATCAAGCCTTGGAACCCGACAACAAGCACAAGAAGTGTATTTTGCAACTCTGTTCTGACATATTCTGGGCATAGATATGAAAGGAGCCTTGTGGGGCTTTCTGTTGCTATTGGTTCAGAGTCAAATGAGGTATTTGAGCTGAAAATTTTCTTGTCCTTGCCTTTGGAGCAATTGTATGTATGTGGAAGGAAAAGCAATTATGATATCGCTATTAATTTGCCAGACCATTGTTATGTACTTTTTCAGGTCTGAAGATGTGTAACTTGTCGTTTAGTTTGATACATTCTCTTATATACCACTTTACTTTGAATTTGTCAATATCATAAGTCCAGTAGCGATTTAAGTGTATGTCTGCATGGCAGAACTGTTTGCATGGCAGGCCGCAGAACTACATTGGGCTTGAATCATCATTTCAGAATGTTAAATACTTACAGCAAGAATCCAAAAGATATCATATTTGAGGTACCATATTTGAAACTAGAATATTATCACATGAGAGCTCTATGCAGGAGTCTTTTCCACATTTTGTTGTTGGTGAACATCCAGCTTCAGACAAAGTAGCACAACTATTGGTGCTAATTTCCCAAAACTTACTTGGAAGTGCTCAGGAATCTGTTTTGATAATAGCTGACCTGGGTTTTTCTTTGTCTGAATTACTTCATAAGCAAGTGTGCTCACCTCCAGCTCAAATTCCCCTAAATCGTTGTTGTAATATGTAGTACCTTCATTCTTTCTTTCTGGAATTACTTGTCAAATCACAACTCTAATAGTAGATTGTTCTTTCTGGAGTTTATAATGGCATCATAAAAATAAATTCATAGTTTGGGATGTAATCTATAGAAGGAAATGAAGAAGATATTGGTTTTCCTTGAAAGATGATCAAAAACATTATGGGTCAAAAAAACATCGACAACTGACTCTACAATTGATCCTTTCCACTGAGAGAACTGTTGGTCAATAGTTTAAGAAATGTTTTTGCTTACACACAAACTGGATCATGTATTGTTAGTGTGTTTTTTAATCAGTCATAAATGTATTGTTTTAGATTTTATTTGTCACTTTTATATTATAGAAATGTTGGTCAGTAGTTTAAGAATTTTTTTTGTCTACACACAAACTGGATCATGTATTGTTAGTGTGTTTTTTAATCCGTCATAAATGTATTGTTTGAGGTTTTTGTCTGTCACTTTTAAATTTGAAAATTATAAATACTTTACCTCTTCTTAAAAATTTGAAAACTGTAAATACTTTCTGGTTTTGAACTTTTCTTTGAATGTAAAGTGACAATATTACAATGTTATTCAAGGTTAAATGCTCATAATTTGTTGGAAATAATACTGAGAGGGGGGGGTGAATCAGTATTATCAGATCAATAAAACTTTTTCATTTTCTTACTCAGATTCATATACGCTACTTCAGTTAATGATAACCGCGTGTATACGCAACTGTGTCTAAAGAAACTAGCGTATATCCAGATTATTTATAAGTCATATACTCCATTACATGTTGATCTTTAGATAATGCATCAGAACTTCATTGACCATATGAACAGTAAACAGAAGCAATAAA
>APFE030031790.1:0-25400 GCA_000404065.3 Pinus taeda
CCTAGACTTCTAGATGTGTTGCGTTAGGTTCCAAAGCATTTTTATGTTCATTGAGGTTTATTTTAGAGTTGATATTTTTTAGAAGTTTGTCTTTCAAGGTTCACCACATGATGTAGATGTAAAATTCCTAAATATGCAATCTAAAATGATAAACAGATGTTTTTTTCTTTTAGCAATGAAAATTCTAGCTACTAAGGAAAGAAGAGTACGATTCTTTCAACAGAGAGCAAAGATCACACACTAAATGCACTTTTCCTAAATCATTTTCTGCATGCAATCTAAATGCAAATGCAAATGCATGTATTTGTTTTTCCATTTTCTTAATGTGAGAATGCCAAAAAGGAAAACTAAGTACAGATCTTAACTATTTTCTTCAAAGCGACACTTCAACAATTTCTTTTCAAAATGAAAGGAAGACTAAAACGACACTTTCGATTTTGAATGGAAAACTGCTTTCAACACTTCAAATATTGACAATTCAAATCAAATACAATGACAAAAGTACAATCAACTATCTAGAGGAGGAAGACTTTACGACATTATTCTTCTTGACTCAAAATGACAGTTACAACACTTTTGAATCAAAAAATGACAGTTTGATAAAGCTACACTTGACAAAGGAGGACTATAAATGATGAAAAATACATTAAAAAACATTCACAAATCCTGATCAACGGAGGCTGAATAATGTAAAGGAAGAAGGCTTCAACAATGAGATACTAATCATAAGCAGCAAAACTACTTAATAGAGCTGAAAACAAGGAGAAAAAACCAAATTCCAAAGAGGAAAACAATATCACTCAATCATTGCACCTGTCCTTAAGGGAAATAGGTATGCATCTCTCATGCAACACACGGGAGGTGCGATGCATACAGGCTGCTAGTTAAAAACAGTGCGATGGGCCAGGGAACGAAACTGAGTTTGGTTTCTGGTCAAAACTTATAGCTAAGTTTAGTTATTTCAGGTAAGTTATGATAGACAGTAAAAACAAAGTACAGGGGTATGATCTTAGGAGGCTATTAAGCTACCACAAGGACACTTAGGATGTTTGCAAGTCAGATGTTCAGTTCATAAACCAACCTGGAGATTGACTGAAGCAGCATTGATCTACTTTGCACTTGCATAGCAAGAGTAGTTCAAAGGCTAGTTGGCTAACTTCAGGCTTTGTCTATAGTTTATAAAGAAAACAACAATAAAAAACAAACTAATAATCACTCCCCAGCAGAGTTGCCATTTTTTTTCTAGGAAAACTAGTGTCTTTTCGATCTGCTAGTCCCATTAAGATGGGTAGCTATCTTAGAAACAAATGATCAAAGCAACTTGTGATTTCCTTTATGTATGATAGATAAGAGAGAAGCAAAGAGTACCAACTCGAATCTTTCACTTGGCTCCTTTCTTGTTTCCTCTCTCCCTTGATAGAGCTTGCCACTCCTCTCCTACTTGTCCCACTTTAGAGAATAACCATAGAGGCAAGGCAACAAAACACTATCAAAGCATCTCGATCTATAATACCACAAACAATGCAGAATCAAAAATACATTGACCATAAAATTGCATTCACAAATAGAAAGATTCACAAATACACGATTATATGGAGGAAAACTCAAATAACTTCATTAATAGTAGAAGAGAGGATTACAACCCAGCTGTCTGATCCAGCATCATCCTCCTAGCATCAAAGCCCTCTTCACCTCATGAAAAGCGAGATCACCCAACAATACAATGTTCCTTCTCAAAGAGAAACCAACAGCACTTCCTTACAAATAACAAAATTCCAGCCTCCAGATCTCTCAGATGAGGAATCCATATATAGATGTCTTGCAAGGGGGTGAGTCAGCTCTGGGTTTTTTATTAGTGTCAATCCACTTATAGTTCTTGGTTCCACTTGGAGATTTCTTTGATCTCTTACTCATCCCTGGGCGAATCCAGAGAGGCAACTGTCATAGGAGAAGTTTTTAGAAGATTCCATGAGCATCCACTTAGCAAACTGTCTCTTCCATTTGTCTCTTCTCACTCATCGCACCCCACAGAAGGCTCTTTCAATATGCATCACACCTGGCTAGTGTAGCAGCCAGTATCGATTGCACCTTGACCATGGAGCAGTCAGTATGGTCCAGTTTTGGCCAGTTTTAAGTAGTGTTTTAGGTGTAACTTCTGGGAAATGATGTAATCAATTGACCATGATCCTTTAGGGAATGAAACAACACTCTTAGGGGTTAAAGATCCCTTGGTTTATCGACATATATGATTGGGGTTGCAGTGCCCAAATATGTCTATAACACTGATATCATCATCTTAGCATCATTATAATTGTTTCTCATCTCACTGCCACCATTGATCAAGCCTTCGAAATTTGGGAATTAAATATTGTTTATTGTTAAATAATTTTTCACACATATTCTAGTAAGGGTCAAGAACCTTAAAAGACACGGTGAAAATTATGAACTTGACTACACAGGCTAATCATCTCACTGTTGAGCATTTGTATATCATTACTGCATAGTTTGCACTGGTTCACATTTGTCGAATAATCCTTGGGAGTCACCATCCCTCTCTCGATGCAATGTCCTTGGTTGGTGTTATTATGTTAAATTCAATGGTATTACACTGCATTATTGTGTTTCCTTGGTATCAAAGTTTGTACTCAAATAGTGGCATGAACCAACATTGTGAACCATTATGTTGTGGCATTGTTGTGTTGGTGCTTTCCCCATACCACATTTTGTTGGTTCTCTCCCCACCCATCATCTCTTTCTGTTCGTACCTCTCGAGATGGTCCTCCTCTAGCATATGACCCACCAAAAATGCTATGGTGTCTCCCATACCACAGTTGGTCCTCCTACAAACCACTTTCACCAATACCACGTTGTTATATAACACTCCCACCCACCGTGGTATCACCATCACCCTCCGTTATACACCGCTCCTTTGAAACCACCCTTCATGGTTTCGTTACCAACCACCCTCCTCTATAACATAATTTCCATACCTATGCTACATTTGGTTAACTCCTCCCAAATATACTAGTGCATACTATCATACCTATGCTCCACTTTGGTTAACACCTCCACTTTGTTAACATCTTAATGGAATATACTCTTGACTATGTTGACTGTTGTAGTATTATATAATATTGTATTGCAAGCTCGAACCTTCCATACCACATACTTTAATATAAACTAGTCCATTTTATAACATATACAACCCTAACACATGCACTCTGCTCCCTCCATTGAATTGTATAACATTGTTATGTTGAATGCATTCACTCTGTCATTCCTCCATCATATATCATCACTGTGATACCTACACTTGGTGTTGGCTCTAAGATTGTAATTAAAATCTTCTCTACTCCAACGGATTCCAAAATTGTCTGTTATGGAAATATCATGCTCAAATCATTGGATTAAAAATTATGTCGTCGTGGGGTTTAGGAAGTTGTGAGAGCTGAGAAACTTGGATTCAGTCTCCCTTATTCCAGGGTTTCATATTGTTTGATTATTAGAACATACAAACTATAGGAGGTAAATTATTTCTACAAGAAGGTCGAGTCATGTGTTTTGGGTGTGAAACCAACTCTCAATAGGTCGCGCTTCATTTCTAGGCATAACCACGAATTATGGAGTTCTTTCTAAAGGGATGAAAATTATCATTCCACCTTATGTTATTGTTGTAGTTGTATTGAAGGGACTGTGTGCTATATCAAAGGTTCAATGAGTGTTGTTTGATGATGATACAAGGACTTTGGTGAAGAGGGAACTTGTGCTTCCATTTCCCTGGGCAACGTACATCATAAATAGATATTGAGGTGCCATTATGTGGACCGATAATTGCATATGTACTAATTTTTTTGGTTGTCATTTGATTATTAGGTTCTATCTTCCATTCTACTTGACGTACAGTTAAGTTTTTGAATGAGAAATGTCCATTCTATAGGAGTTGTCACTTAATGGCTATTGTGTTTAATTTCTGAAGTTTCTATTGGAAAATACAAGTTTATTTGGAGACTATTAGTGCATGTGGAAGCCTTAAAAGCAATGTAAAATGAATAAACTTATCAAAATCACCCATAATTGAAAACATTGTGGCAAAAATCATTTGCATATCAAGGTTTATCTATTGAGACAATTGCCAAACTTGAAGATGCATTAAAGTTATTGAATATCCTAATTCATTCCATTGTTGATGGGATAGTAAAAGTTGGCATATAAACTAATTTTGGCATTCAAACTTATTTGCAAGATGCATAAGAAAATATAGATTTTTTGTATCTTGAATCTATTCTATAGCAAGAGGAGATACAACAGCGTAGTCGTGATTCTAAACTTGTTTTTGTTCTGAATATCCCATTTTTTAGTCCAAATTTGATTGCAATCATCATTCAGAAATTGTTCAGATCAATAAGCCCAATACAAGAGCATATTTGAGTGTAGAAGAAGAAATTCAACATACACTTCCCAAGCCAATCATCATACCTTAGGAAGAGCTTGTCCACAACAAGCACAGAACATGTCTTGGATATGTTAAGGAGGCATCCTTTCATATTCCAGATTAATCAAAGCCCATACAGTTTCAGAGTGCTAGATTTCTTCATGGTGGTTCACCTTCACCTATTCAAGATCTTGTTCCTCTTCCACATTAGCCACAACAAATTATTAAATTCCAACATTGTGACCGAGTTTTCCGTATGAAATATCATTGTTTTGATCTTCATCCATGTGACCACTGTCATAAAGCCACTCGTTCTTCACCTAGATGCTTCAGAAACAAACCTCCTGCAAGAACAAATATTCATCTTAGATGGATCGCTTCTTGGAAATGGGCTTCAATAGCTAAGAATATATTTTATTCATATGTCAAAATCTCTTCTAGAATATTAAAAGGCCTTGTAGTTGAGTTTTCTCCATGTTCTCACCTTGTATCTGACAGGGGGGAAATGATGGCAATATACAAGTTTCAAAGCCACATCAAGAGAGCCAGAGCCACAACTTGCCATACTATATTCAGAGTTGTATATAGTGACAAATATGCCCCTGAGCAAGCTTTTGATCGGTGGTCATCCTTAGACCATCTATGAAGGGTGATACATCCCTTTTCAGGTTGATATTCTCCCTCTTCAAAGAATTGGGGACACTTCCTCTAGCAAAATACTTCATATTCTTTCCAATTCTTGAAGAGTTCTAATAATTCCATTAAGCATTCCACAGTTGGTGGTCATCCTTAAACCACCACAAGTTGAGAAATCCCTTTTCATGTTGAGGTTCTCCCTTTTTATGCAGGCTAAGACCTCCCTTTCCAGGTTTAAGGTATTCCTCTTCAAAACATTAGGGGCACTTCCTATAACAGAATACTTTAGCTTCCTACCAGATTTGGAAGAGTTTCAAGAAATGCAGTGAGCGTTCCATTATTGGTGGTCATCCTTAAACCACCACCTTATGCCAACATTTTAGAGAGCACATTCAACCTAGTGTTGCCATGCATTTGTGCACATTTTTTATTACGACTCTCTTATTGGACTCACACATAACCCTTCTTATTAAGGGGGCGAATGTTGGACATCTAATCCTCTAAGGGTTGGTGTGGAAGATGAACAATCAAAGGGAGTCCAAGAGACCGCATGGAATATCGAACCAAGGGTCACTCTAATGTATTATAAATAGGTATCATTGTGAATCATATATGTAATTCAATGCTTATCCTTCACACCATTTTCTTCGTCATGGTTATGTTTAACAAGTGCGTTTATAAGTTTATGAGTTTGTAGAGATATGTACCATATCTTAAGGAGGAAAAGGAAAAAATACAAAGGCTCATTAGTTTCTTACCTTTCTCATACAAGGAGAGAATAGAGTTTGACAACCCAAAAAGCAGTCATATTTTCAACACATAAAATTTGAATCTTCTTCTCAACTCTATCTTTGATGTATGCACCTAATACACTAATAAAACATTGAAAAGCAATGTGAGCAGCTATTGCAATCTATACTCACTCTCAACGACTTCACTATGTGTTGAAAATGCAACAAGATGATGGAGCTTAGTGAAAAGAAGTCACCTTCACTAAGTGGGCCAGCAGGCTATTTTTGGCGCAAAGTCTATTTTTAGACATATGGATCATGGTTTATGAGTTGCAGGATGCTATTTATGGATGATTGGTCATGTTGGTAAAAATAGATGGACCTCTATTTTAGACATATGGGCGGAGTCTATTTTTAGACTGCCAGTCTAAAATAGAACAGTCGAATATTATTAGCTCTTAATAATATTTGGACTATAAACATTATTTTATCCTCTTGCAGCACTTCAGTTCGAGCTACGGATGTGGCACATGCAACTGCTAGAAGGAAATACGCTTTTCTTATGGGTTAGTTGAGCTATTGCATGAAGAACTTCAGTTAGAACTCAAGTGATTGAGTTTGGTGGAGTTGATTGAGGAGTTGATGGAGTTGTGTTCAGTTTGACTTAGTTGAACTAGTTGTATTTAGTCTAACTAACAAATACACTAGTGATGAGTGGTGTGAATTAATTATTAATTAATTCACTAATTATTAACTCATAATCAACTAAAGAATACATCAGTTAACTCAGTGCATGGACAGTTCAGTGGAGACAAGTGTTAGAGGTGAGTGAAAGGGCAAGACAGCTGTCAGTGGTGCTATAGTTGTGCATGAGATTTGCACAATCAATGGATTGAGATTGCCAATGAGGATTGCATAGTACAACCAAGGGAAATACGAGTTTGGATCAGCATTCTCATCTATTCTCATGCAGGATTGTGCAGTGGAGGCAGGCAAGCAGCGGAGGAGATTTGAACCAGTGATTGCTTCAGATCTGAGCTAGTTTGTGTGTAACAGGTGGAGATAGTACTGAGTACTTGCGAGGAGTATTGTACTATGTATTGTTACATGTTCTCAATCAATATAATATACAGATAGTTGAGGGGTTTTCAGTTGTATGCTTTCCCCATGATATACTGTGTTGATATGTGTGATTGATGCTTCAATGTGCACATGCGATTGTTTCTGAATTTCGCAAAATTGATGATCAACGTAGAGGAGGTTATGTATTATGCATGATTCTGCAAATAGTGTATAATCAGGATAATCTCTGTGAATAAGTGTTATATTATTCAAAATTTCTACACGATTTGGGTGTCCAAAGATTCTGATGAGCGATCATGGTATGCAGTTTTTGAATTAGACGATCAGAGCACTAACGGAGGAATTTTAGGTATATCACTAGAAAAGCACACCTTATCACCCACAAGCTAAAGGGATGGTGGAAGAATTCAATAAGGTGCTAAAGAATGCACTGACCAAGGTGCAATGCTCAATGAAGTGATTGGGACGTATGCATACCCACAATTCTATGGGCCTATCGAACGACATGCAAAAGGTTGACTGGGCGGACATCCTTTAGGATGGTATATGGTGTTGAAGCAATGATGCCCATGGAATACATTGTGCCTAGTCTACGCATAGCGGCATTCAAGAGTATGACGGATCGTGCAACTCTGGAAGAGACGCTCACGCAGCAAGCTGAGATTGAGGAAGAGAGATTTCTAGCTAGATTTCACCAACAAATCCAAAAGCAACACGAAAAAGCATGGCATGATCGACACATTAAGCTGCGCACCTTTTAGGTAAATGATCTGGTTTTGTTATATGGCAGTGAGTTTGAAAATTTTCCAAGGAAATTCAGAATGCACTAGTTAAGGCCCTATGTCATTAAGAAGATTACCGACAATGGAGCAGTTTAGCTGGTTAAATTGAATGGGGATCCCTTCCCAAGAAAGGTGAATGGCAGCCAATTGAAGCCATACACCGGTGATCCGACCAGATGACCATATGAGGGTAGCACAGGCTTAGTGCTCCAAGCAGCTGAAAGGAGGCACAGGACTATAAACTACACTACCTAGGTTGGGGAGCTGCGAGATTGGAGGATTATGCGGAGCAAAGAAGTGTCACAGGGTTCACAACAATGCGAAGGGAGTTGCACTACCCAAGGAGAAATCATGCAGGTCAGCTGGAAAGTGACAGTTAAAGTCACTGTTCATGATTTGACAGTAGAGATGCGGCCAAATGGAGCGGGTGGTTGACATTTAAGGTGAACTTTATGGGTAAGATCCTTGGAAATCTGCTGCGAATCCAACATTAATGAACCAAATGTGGGGGGAATGGTCGTATTTGAATTCAAAATTCCCTATAAATTACAAGTGGTTGCCCAACAAAAAAAAAAACTTGGCATTTTTAGAACTGAGTTGTTGAGCTCTCAGGCACACATGAACCATGAATTATTTGAAGCTCCGATAGTGAGTTCAACGTTTAGGCAATTACCAAAGGCCACACAAGAACTGTTGAATAGCGTCATGTCAACACCTGAAGAAGCTATGGACACCGAAGCAGCGACAACCAAGGGTGTCGTGCCGGAATCTGTTAGGGAGGTAGAGGAAGCTACTCCAGAGGTTGTCGAGGTCTTAGCTGAAGTTCCCAAATCACCATGGACACCTAGACCGAAGCCAACCCCAACCAAGGAGAGTGCGAAGGAAAAAATGGCAAGCAACTTGCAATACCAGTGTGTGTGTCACTGAGGAGAAACCCACTAAAGGACAAGCCCACCGTAGAGGAAAAGGGAAAAGCCATCAACTTTGAGCTAGAGGAGGATGAAATTGGGGACATCACGATGGACGATGAGGACTTGGGGATAGAAGTGGAAGAAGTTGAAGTCCAGGGTGCTAACCCTATCACTAAGTTGTCTGAGTACGTCCCTCCACGCAAGGGAAAGACTAAGGTGCAGAAGGACATTGATGAGAGCAAGGTCCCCTTACAAACCCCTCTGCTACCAAATGAGATTGTCTTTGAAGGACCACGCTTGGGGCGGGTTCCTCTGTTAAAACTAGAATATTGGGACTTAGCTGACCATGAAAAGTTCTCACACTTAGCGATAGAGCAGCTGATGTGTCGAATTATCGACACAACCACCGGGATGACTGCATTGGAACCGTGGAGGTGGCTCAGAGGAGTAGACAAGGCAGGTCTGATCAACCTGCTATGGGTATTGCACTACAACCACAACCCCATTATAGTGTTGGTCATCAAGCAGCTACTATGCTTGGTGCACGATGGGTGTTTGTGGCTAGAGGAGCCAATACCCATCACCGACAAATTGATCCATAGGATCGAGTGGTTTCTCTACATAGGAGAGAATCTGACCATGATGTTTGGAAGAAAAGGTGGCGAGCAGGCCCTCGTGGAGGCCATGAAGGAGAAATTTGAGCTCGTGAAGAAGCTACAAGGTTATGTTATCTCCAATATTAGTGACCCTACATTCAATGTTGGCCACGCAGATTCTGGGGGGAATGGTTATGAGGAAGTGTCGCGTAGATGAAGTTTTGGCACTAGTCGTTGCTCTTGCAGTTTAATGCGCCAAAGGAGTCCCATTCAGATAGGTGCACTATCTCTGTGGTGAGTTCCTTGCGAACTGCCATGAGGCATAGGAGCTCAACAAGACTTTCCACTATGCGTGGCTCTTGCTATCTATTGTGTTGGTAGCATGGGAGCTGCCGAAAGATAGTCAATTCCCCTCGGTGACGTTGGACCTACTAGAGGAGAGAAGTATGCTTCGTTGTGGGTGACCAAGGATGCTCAACGCATCAAAGATAGCAAGATCTTCTGGATCTTGATGGAGATGATTATCTGCATGGCTATCAATCGCAAACCGCGGTTGTTTCCTACTGTGTTTGCCAACCTATAGGGGTACGCGAAGTTCAAGGAAGATTTTCACCATGTATCAATCAAGGTGCAGAAGGACCCTACGCAGACATGGTATGACTTGCCTTACTTGGAAACAGATGATGCCATTGATGTAGTCCTTGATCGCTAGCCGACAGAGTGGCGCACTACCTCAAACTTGGCGTGGGGGCAAGCAAGTCCACTGTACAGCGGAAAAAGGAGGAGGCCAAGCTCAAGATGGCGCAATTAGTCGAGAAGAGGAAGAAGGAGGTTGCTGCCAAGGCCCACATGAAGCATGATGATGCCCAGTGGATGAACAAGCAGACAGGTGGAACAGAGTGGGGCTCTAACAAAAGCGCGAGGCCGCCTTCACCCGACACAGAGGAAGAAGTGGACGAACAAACAGAGTAGCACAACGTAGACTTGTAGGTGACATTCGCCCGCGTCAAGCATCTAAGGGAACAAGAGAAAGGAGGGTCGAGGAAGAAATCCAAGGCCACTTAGACGTCACTGGACCCAATCAACCTCACAGAGGGTGATTTGCATGACATTGGAGACATGGTGCGAGATGTCACCACAGAGGCCCTACAACAGTTTGAGTAGCAAGAACAACTACTATTGGGGGCCATCTAGACAGGTCTGTAGGAGCTGTAGACTCGCGCATTACAGGATGGCACGGTATCCACTAGCCTCGCTATCGGCACTTCAGAAGCTGCTGAGATGTTGCGTGCAAAGGTCTCTAGCACGATAATGCTGCCAGATGGAGCACTGACCATAAAGAATGAAGCTAACAGGCTCACTGTCAGTGCCCTCAAGGGAGTGGGGTTGAACTTGGCAGCGCTTATTGGCGAGGTGCTCGACCTACTGTAGGATGGAGTGCTCACGACATTGACAGCCCGCGAACATCGCGCTTTACAAGTGATCAGCGAGCAGAGGATTAATAATGAACAGATGGCCCTACAAGGAGACTCTGCCATCACTGTTGTGACCGAGGTAACCAACCGAAACAAGCACCTAGTTCAGGTCGTGGAGGAGGCATGTTGAATGGTCCGAAGTTGGCCATTCCTGAGGAAGAACCAATTGAGGTGCGCATCTGCAAGCTTACTACAAGGGTGTGTGACGCTCACACAAAGTTGGCTAGGGTTCAACTAGAGTTGAACCTACAGATTACAGAATTATAGTTAAAGGCCCAACCTTCAACTCCGCCAAAAGTAAAGGAGCAGCGTGCAATCGCTATCACAGAAGAGATAGCGACAGTGAATAGTGGAGTAACATACTACACACAACTTTTGAACAATCGTTCGAGGTCCTGACGAGCCTGCAGGAGGACCTTAATGTACAACAGCTAGAGACAAAAGCGCGAGAACTACAACAACACTATGACAAAGTGAAAGGTACAACACGAACCGTCGCCCTCACGCAGAGACTAGCAATGCTGTAGGAGGTCAAGTAGTTGAAAGAACAGGTAGATGTTGTGCAGCACAAGGAGGCAGTGCTAAAGGCATGCTTGAAGCCCTGGTTGGATGAGGCTTATGTGGTAACGACCTCTATTGAAGGCAAGCTTACTAACATACAAGGAACTCAACAAAAGATTTAGGCTGACAGTTCAGGATCAATGACCAAGAAGATGGTTGAAGAAGCAAAGCAAGTGGCCACACAGTGCACTGCCGAGGTTGTGGTCATACAGGTCGAGCTGGGAGGTCTTCGTGCCAAGATCTCCGCGCCCTCATAGTGACTCAAGTGCGAGTCACCATGTTTGTTTTGGGGGCTTGTTGGGAACAGGCTCCATTAAGGACAGTTTGGGGCTAAAAGCCCATGTTTGGGGTCAATTTTGTAATAAAGTAGTAAAGTCTCTACATTTTGTGGTTGCGGAGCGTGAAGGTGTCAAGAATCATAAAGGGTTGTCCGCCTTTATTTTGTAAAGTGTAAAGTCACTTGTAAAGATCTACCCATGGTCTATGGATCATGGGATTGTATAAAAAGATCTAAGTAGTTTTAGTCTTATGTCTTTAAGGAAGAATGAAGTGAAGAGTCTTGGTAGAGAAGTATGAGTGTTTTGGGTCTTAGCATATGTAGAGGCTCTGTAACTGAGTGCGTAGAGGCCTAGAGTGGAAGTCTGCAGCTGAGTGCGTGGACCCCTACAGCTGTGTGCACAGGGCAGATAGAGTCTATATAAGTCTGAAGATATCAATAAAGAGAAGTATTCTACAAATTCTGTGGATTTATTTCCTGTTAATGCATTTGGCTATATTGCGTTTTGGGTTTAATTTACAATGTTTATGTGATGTGCAAACATATGTGATCATATTGGTTAATTGAACGCAAGTAATAATATCAGATTATGCGACGCTAATTGTGATTGTTTACTAAGATAAGTAAAACACTTAAGATAACATAGGAAACTATACAATACGTTGTCATAACAGCGCGAAAGTGCCTGGATCACAGGTTAAGGCTGGGCGAAGGTCAATCGTACACCTTCACGGAGGTACTGAAGGGTGGATCAAAGGGCTAGAATGACAGAGCCCTAAGGCTTAGCGACCTATGCAAAAGTAGGAACATAGGGTATAAATCGACATCACGACCATCTCAGGGTGCGGAAACTTGGTTCCCGCATCCCCCCATACTGCTTGGGGTGAGACTTCGGTCCGCGCTCCACGGGCTGATGCCAAAAGGGCTAGTAGTGTAGGGATTTGTTTGGATAACTAACGTTGAACCTGGGTTAGGCCCCACACAGCCAACAAACACCTATTCTTTACATACACAACACATATAACTGCATCAACCTAAAACATCAATTTTACATTCTTGAAAAACATACCATATTTAAGATTGTCCTATTCATTCTTTCAGCAACTCCATTCCGTTGGGGATTATAAGGCACAATTGTGTGATGTTTGATCCCATGCTGGTGAAGATAGTTTTTAAATTCATTTGAAGTGTATTCCTTTCCATTATCAATGCGAATAGAGCCAATATGAGATTGTGCAACATTTTCGATCCATGTATGAAAATTCTTGAATGTTTGAAAAACATCAGATTTTTTCTTTAATAAATAAACCCAACGCAATTTGGTGTACTCATTAATAAATGTCATCATATATTTATTTCCATTTGCAGAAGGAACATGCATTGGGCCACACATGTCTGAATGAAGAAGTTCAAGTTTTCTATATGCTCTGGAATGTGAATCATGAAAATAATGTTTATTGTGCTTTCCTTAGATACAAGCATCACATTGCTTAAGTTTCCTAGGAATTGTGGGAAAACCAATAACACCACTTTTCTTCAACATACGAAGGTTGTCATAATCCAAGTGTCGAAATGTAACAAGCCATAAAAGACTTGATGGAAATATAGCTTCATCATAATGAGAACTGTATGAGAAGTTTTGTGCACAAGTAGAGGTACCTTGCAGATTCATAAGTCTTTCTTCTTCTATCCCCTCATGAAAAATGAGCGATCTGATGCTTTTTTACCTCAACCTTGACATCAAACATATGACTGGAGTGTCCTTGCTTCTAGATGTGGACCAAAGACAACAAGTTTCTCCTCATCTCTGGGGGATATAAAACATCACACAAAAGCAAGTCTAGAAGACCAGGTAATTTGAGGCTGATTGTGCCAAGCCCTGATGGCTTTCATTTTGACTTATCTGCGAAGTATACTGCTCCATCAACATTGTCAGTACATTCTTCAAAAAATATCTTCTAAAAGACCAGTGGCAAGTTTCTCCGGAATGAAGCAACCAATCATTTTTCCAAGAAGCAAGTGAAGCATTAAACAAGTCTTCAATTACTCCAATATTACAATGTGCCACATCATAGTGAGAGGATTCAGGTGCTTTACGTTTCCCTTCGTCATTTGTTTTTCATTTGGCTTCATTTATTTCCTGCTTGTTTTGTCCCAAGGCAACTTACATGTGGATGCATCATGTCCAACTCTATTGCAACGTATGCAATGAAGATCAGACTT
Organism: Pinus taeda; assembly: GCA_000404065.3. NCBI lineage: Eukaryota > Viridiplantae > Streptophyta > Pinopsida > Pinales > Pinaceae > Pinus > Pinus taeda. The sequence continues at coordinate 13,708 of APFE030031790.1, forward strand.
TTCGCCTTGGAACTATCTTCCCCCCTTGCCTCTAAAATTCCTTCTTGCTCTAACTCTTCAACCACCTCTTTCTGTAGAATAATATTGTGCATGATTCTTTTCTTTATGTGCAAGACACAAAGTTTATTCATAAGACTGAGGAGTTGTATTCTTCCCAAAATCCTTCTCTCTCAACAAACTTCTTCTCAAGGTAGTCAAACGTAATCTCCTTGAGGTTTCCACTTGCTTGCAATGACTTAAGATAATCTGAATAAGTAGGATATAGTGCCTTGACATAAACTATGAGAGGAACTTCTATTTGAATACCAGTGGTTTTGATATCATGCATAATAGATCTTACTTTTGATGCTAAAGTATGAGGGTCATCATTTTTCAATTCAAGACTAAACAATTTAATCATCAATTGGATAGTTTCAAGTTCAGAGTGTGAGTCATATACTTCAAATTTTGTAAGGCTTCAAAAACATTTGAAAATGGTGAAATATGGTGACTCACCTCTTCATTTACAAATGTTGCAATGAAGGCATAGGCCTTGATGTTCTTGTTTTCCCAAATGGAAATCTCCTTATATGAGGTGGGCTTTGCAGGTTCATTATCTCCTTCTCCTACACAAACTCCTTTCCACAACTTATTGAAAATGAGAGTGTGTTTTATTTTTTGACCATTCAGGATAGTTCTCTTTTCCCGAGAGAACTACTCCAACAATAAATGTCAATGAATGCATTTTAAATGTTTGTACTATGTAAAAAATGTACTTTGTTGCCAATATAAAAAAAGTGCACTTCCAATGTAAAAAATTGCACTCTAGTAGCAATATTATGAAAAATCGTATTCTTATTGGTAATATATGACAAAGGTAATATTTGGGGGAGGGAGTATATGAGGGAGGGAGTATATGGGGGAGGGTTATATGGGGAAGGGAAGTATATGAGGGAGGCAACATATGAGGGGAGGATTTCGTTACAAACAAATCACAAACGAGGCAGGTGGGGTAGAGTTATGACTGTCAAGACACGTTATATATTAACAAACAGTAATGTATGGGAAACATAGTAATAAATGGTACATTATGTACTGAAAATGCAATGTATTAAAAAGGTCAAGTGTGTGATTCAACGTATGGAAGAGGACTATGGTTGACCAACATATGGACCGGTGGAGAGTGGTAATGTAGTGGCACCATATTGGAGGTATGATTATGGGAGGATGCAACCGGTGGTTCCACTGTGCAGTGGGGGGAGATGGCATATGGTGGTTGGTAAGTGGTGGGAGGTCAATTAGAGTGTTCAACATATCACAGTCATATTAAAAAAAAATGCAGGAGGTATGGTAGAGTAGTTTAGGGAGGAGGCGGTATGTTCCACTGCGTAGTGGGGGGAGCAGCATGGTATGATGAAAGAGTAGTGTGGTATATGATGTGGAGAGGTGTGGTATGGGTCGGGCGTTGGGGTAGTGTTAACCAACTACAACTAACACAACATTCAACAACATAGAGTTAATAACATAGTGATAGCACAACATTAGTAACACAGTGCCACAATGTTCAACATATAACACAATGCTAATAACATGGTGTTAATAACACAACATTCAACATATAACACATAACTCAATGTAATACCACCATCAATAAATCAGTCGACGCCGCAGTTTGAATACCACAGTCATAAAATTTTTTATACCACTTATCAGTACGCCATTTGCCCAACATGGGAGAGGCTCACCGCACCACAACACTTCCAAGTAGCACATATTCGATCCTCCAACAACATAGATTTTGGCGTAGATTAGTGCTTATCTTAGAGAATGGAGCAATGGAAAAGGTGTCAGTTTTGCAAGATAGGCAGAACATAGGCAGGAGGGAGTTACCATGTCAGGCCAGGGGGTAACTCCTCAAACTGAATGTTGAGATCAACAGTATTGAACATACCTCAACAAAATACGGTGTTGAACACACCTCAACAAAATAATGTATCACAATTAAAAAAACTAATTCATTACGATGAATTTAAAATACTAATTCAATCTCTTGACTTTCATTCCTCTATAGATTTTGTCACGCCATATTTATCAATGGTAATTTATGTGCATGGTTGTGTACATGTCCATTGATGGGGATTGGGGAAATCTTTGCCCCCAAAAGTATAGCAACCTAGGGCAAGTTGCAACCACTCGGAACGTCGTCACCTCGAATTTTGGAACTTTTTTGGGTGGGTTTTTAGATAGTTGTTTTTAATGTGATTTTTAATTTCTCTAAAATATGACAATAATTTATTGAAATCACAAGTCTGATAGTTAATTGTTACACAGTAATTTGTCACCATTGGTCACCGTCCCTGTTACCCCTGTTTTCGTACATTGGAGGATACATTCCGGGACCTGTGAGCAGTGACATAGCCTGAAAACACTTGCATTATGTTCCCCTGAGTATGTACTTCATGTTCCCTGAAGACACCTTCTGCAAATTATCCCTGAAAAGTGCCCTTTTTCCATTGGCGCAGGTACACAGTGTCTTATCCGCGGCAATCACTGAGATCCTCAAAAAGGGGCGCGCCCATTGGCGCTCTGTCCTAGAACAACACTCGCGCCAACTAAGTTTGGTAATGATTTTTGGCAAACGCGCACCCATATGTTTTTTCCTTTCAAATCATGAAGTCTTTTGAGGGAAAAAATCCATCTGATAGAGGTCGAGAGTCATCATCTATCCTTGACATCTATCCTCAATAGCTTTTCGGAGATAATATCGATCCACAATGGGCATCCTGGTGCATTGAATCTTCCTCCCTTCTCCATTTATAAAATTCTGTCCTCATGCATTAGATAGGGGAGTTCGGGAGTTCTGGAGTTCGGGAGTTCTGGAGTTCTGGAGTTCTGGAGTAAAGGGAGTTCTGGGAGTTCTGGGAGTTCTGGAGTAATTCTAGTTGTGATTATGCTTGTCTGGAGTGATAGTAAGAGTCTTGAAGCATAGGGAGGTTATGCTGCCGGAATCCTGAGAGAGATAAGGTCTATTGCAAGGCATACATAGCTGCTCGCCCAGCCAGAGAATAGGTTCAACGTCAGAACCTTGGTTGTATCTTTCTCTGCCTATTATTCATTAGTAGATGACTACTGTTATGGTTCCATTCTCATTTGTCTAATAATGGTTAATGTGAATTACATCCTTTCTGACTGATGTATAGTTGCTTTTACTAGATTTCACGCTTGTGTTTGTTCTCTCTTTGCATGTGCAGGTGTCCATCCACGAGGATAGTGGAGGATCGTGACCGACCAGAGCGAAGGAGTGATAGTGGCATCTCTTCTTCAAACAAATAGCACTGGAATCCAAGTAGGTGTTCATTACCCACTTTTTAATTGCAACTAGGAACTTGCAGAGTAACATTGATTGATTGTTGCTACACCTGTTTTGGGCTAGTGGGATCGCCTCTGTCCACAGAGGGGATTTACCTGTTCAACAGGAAGTTAGGGCTTCCAAGAGTGGCTCTCCTGGTGGGAGGTCAACATCTCGAAAGTCAGGACCCAACGCCCCCAGGACACTATGCATGACGGCGGCATCGCTGGATACAGGTATGGGATAGGTGGCCACATAGTTGATTTGCGGGGGGGGAGATACAACTAGTGGGTAAAAACTAGGAGGGGATGACAACTGCGCAGGAGGCACTGGGGGACTAACAAATGACAATTGATCGATAGTCACCATTCTTCCATCGTGTGGAAAGCAAACCACATGGATAAGCGAAGAGACAAGGGCCCCCATAGCATAAACATAGTCGCGACCAAGGAGAAGACTAAAATCTAAAACACCTTGGGTAACCAACACGTCGATATAGACGGTTTTACCTCCCAAAGTAATAGGGAACTTCGAGGGGACTCCTAGAGATGGACAGGCTCCTTCGTCGAAAGCCAACAGATTCTGCGTGACTATCCCGAGCTGCGGGGAACCTAAAACTTGCCAAGTAGTGTACGGGATAAGACTGACCGACACACCTTCATCCAGAACAGTTCCAGGTACTGCCTTATCACAGGCAAGTACCGTAATCTGGAAAGGCACATGGGATGGAAGGCGGAAAGCGGTTAGGTGACTCCAATCAAGGGAGATGGCCAACCTACTTGGTGGGGGAATCATATGATCACCCCCATGCTCTATAGGAACCGAAGAGGGACTTTCGGGAGCAGCTGGGATAGGAGAGTCATTTCCGAACTTAGGGGAATCTGAGGAGACGAGAAGAACATGGGAATTATGCCCTTCCAAAATAGAGTGATCGGGTGGTGAACTCGAGTCGACACTCTTTTTGACCAATAGTTGGTCTGGAACAGGCTGGGCAGAGCCAAGTTTAGGAAGAGGAGGCTGGACAAGAGAGGAATTTCAACCAATCTCGTTGTCAGCGGGGGGACAATCTGCAGCTGCAGAAAGACGTTAATATCCAACAGGTAGTTGGGGTGAGGGAGCCGCAAGACTTTCCAAGACATCGGAGGCTTTATCCATGAGCGGACAAAGGTGAAGGGGATGATTTCCTTCACAAAGTATGCAAGGGATTCGAATCTTCCCTTTTCCTTTACTATTCCCAACTGATAGGGTAGCATCGCCGTGAGATTTAGAGGGCGATGAGGGGCGGGCCGGATCGTGGGACCATACTTCTAAGACCCTGGGAATGCCAGGACAGTCGCGAAGAAGGTGGTCATCCTTGCACAATCTACAAGGAAACTTGACCTTCCACGGAGGAGCAAAAGGTGGCCCGTCTTCAGGTGTACTCGAGGGGGTAGTAGCACTTTTAGCCTCTCCTTTGAGAGCCTTATTCTTCTTCATCTTCTTCTTCTTCTTCTTAGCCACCTGGTTACTCAAATTGAGACTTTCACCAGGCGAAGTAGAAGATGAGGACGTAGAAGTGGGCGTATAAGGGGAGAGGTCCACCTTAGAATCAACATGAGGTTGTTCAGGTGGAGGGACTGATTGATTAGTAGGTGATACGGCAGGGACGAGAGCGGTTGAGAACAACCAAACAAGCAACCCAACAGTTAACCCTGGGCGGGACAATGTTGCCATGTAAGGAGCACCAACATTCCCGAGAGGAGGGAAATGACCAGGATTCCCGTCAGGGGGGGAACTTGGGTTAGTGAACCCCGAGAAAGTTGCCATCAAGAACGAAAAAGAAACCTACTCAAGCTAACGCGAATAAGACCTAACCGGGTAAATGTGAATGTGGCCGAATAAATTTTAAGACAAAGGAACTGAACTAGACCTTTTCATATTTTAAGAGTCGAGAAAAGGACAAAAAGGTGACTCTAGTCACCTTCGAATGTTTTGTGAGCTCGAAGTGACAAACTGCTCAAGTGAGCCTTTTCTTTTAAGGAGTCCGAAAAGGATCAAAAGTGACTACCCTGGAGAAACTAGGCAAGGGGTTTACCAGACAATCCGTAAAACTGCATATACACCTTAGTGATCATATGAAAGCCAAGGACTTTCCGTACGACAGTCAATCTTCCCGAATGTTGTGTTCGGTGTGTTATGGCTTGTAAGGCGGCAAACATGGCTTCCTATGGATCAAGGATGCAAACCTAGTGGAGTCTCCCCATATATACGGGACGGTACGTGGGAGCCCAAGTCCGTACTAGACCACAATCGAACCACACCAGGAGGAATCACCCAACCTTAATGTGAGAACAAAGGTGACTAGGTTTAACAATGCCAGAGCACATCTCTAGCCTAGACCTCTAGAATATTTGCGTTATGTTCCAATGCATTTTTAAGTTAATTCGGTTTATTTTATGGTTGATCTTTAGTTAAGTTTCAATTTAAGGCCCTACCGTATGTGATCTTCCACAATTTCCTAGATGCAAGCTACATGCGAAAGAAAGCCATTTCGTTCAATGAATACTAACTACGAGAAGGTTAAGAGTTTCAATCAAACAAAATGAACACAATCAAACAAACAACCTAATGCAGCTAATGGCAAATAAACAAAAAATTCTCTTTTCAATAATGTGAATAACGAAAAGTTCTATTCCATTCACTATTAAATGCAAAAGAGATTATTTGATTTCTTTCTACAAGCACAATGCACTAGAATGAAGTTTGGAAGATAACAACATTGAGAAAAGAAGAAAATTCACTCAATGAAGACTCAATGAAATCCCAAGACACTAAAACAGTTCTCCAAATTGAAAGGAAAACAAGGCTTCGCACGAGCTATGTGATCTAAGCTCAAACAAAGCTAGAATGAAATCCAAGCAAACAAGAGCAATTTGTTCGGAAATCACTCAAAGAGACTTCAACAATCACTGAAGAAAATGTGAAAAGCAATCACAAGGTTAACCGGATGATCAAAGAACCCAAAACTCCCACGGGAGGCTCGACACACACAGCCACTAGATGCCCTAGGGTTGAAGCGTGAAATTGATGGAAAGACGCAAACACCTGGAGGACAAAGGTTGCAAACCAGTCAAACAGGGCTTAAGCACACTCCAGCAACTGAAAAGGAGGTGGAAAAATACAAATCCAAGCTCAGACAGCAAGCAAAACAAGTGGACCAAAAAATACACGGCCTGGCGCGACTGTCAGGCTGCAACTCACGCTAAACATGGATTGGCGTGGGTTGTCAGTTAGCAACAAGGGCCACTAGCACGACTGTGAAGGCAAAAAGTGCGCTAACAAAGTTTGCTAATTTCAAAAGAAAAATACGCAGTCCAGGGCTTGGGTCACAAGCTTAAGGCAAGTCAAAAAGCACAGGGGCAGCAATAAACTCAATTCCAAAGGCTTATCTAAGCAAGCAAACACAAGAAAACCAAAGAGGCAAGACAAACTCCAAATTGTTTAGTTCGTAAACCAAACTGGAGATCGATTGAAGCGGCTTTGATCTACTTCACTACTCTAAAGCAATAGTGTTTCGAAGGCTATCTGGCCGTGTTTCAGACTCCGTCTAAGTTTACAAATCAAACAATGAGCTAAACTCCCCAGCGGAGTCGCCAAATCCCCTCTACGGATAGAGGCGATCCCTACTAGTCCAGAACGGGTCTAGCAACAATCAAACAATGCTATCACGCAAGTTCCTAATTGCAAATAAAAGGTAGGTGATGAAGACCTACTTGAGATCCAACGCTTTAGTTTGTTAGAAGAGATGTCGCACCACGTTCCTTTGGCGCCTTGGCCGGTCAAGATCTCCACTATCCCAACGTGAAATGGACCCTGCACACAAAGAAGAACAACACAAAACACAAGCGTGAAATCTAAATAATATGCAATTATACATCAGTCAGGAAGGATATAATTCAACATCAAGCATTACAAGTACAACGAGAATGGAACCATAATGATAGTCATCTATTATTAATAATTCAACAAAGGAGAATGCAATCAGCGTCCTGACGTCAAGTCCTCCTTTGGCTGGGTGCTCAGCTACACAAGTCTTGCAAAAGCTTGAAGGGGTGAGGGACAATCTCTCTCTCTCTTTGGTGACAAAGTATCCCTACTTAGGTAAAGATTTATGGATACAAAGAAGGCTTCTTGCAACTCCAATCTTTTGATATCTTCCTTTCAGGACAAGTATTGCCACCAGAGTCAGAACTATCAGAACTAGAACTAGCTTTCTCAAGCCATGGAGACAAGATTTTATAGAGGAAAAGGAAGAGATAAGGTCAATCCCCCATAATCATGGATTTGGCTTCATCACTTGGAAACTTCCATGGAATGGTGGCAAACTACTTTCCATCCAAGGAGATTCGAAGCCAAACCATCCTCACTCAACTTGGAATCAGTTTGGTGAATGAGTTGGACAGAACCTTCAGAGGTTTGATTGGTTCAAAACTTTGCCCAAAATGGTTGGCGCGATTGCGACTCTAGGACAGAGCGCTAATGGCGCACCCTTTCAATAGGATTTTCCCCATTGGCGCGGGCATAACACAGTGCATCAGCGCTAATGCAAAAAGGGATGTTTTTAAGGGCAATGAGCAGGAGATGTCTTAAGGGCATATGAAGCTCATGTTTAGAGGTGAATAAGGAAAGTGGTTTCAAGTCTTGTCACTTCTCACAAGTCCCGGAATGGGTCCTCCAAGATGCGGGAGAGGGATAACAGGGACAATGACAAACGTTGAGAAATTACTGTGTAACAACTGCATTCTGGTAACAATGTTCAAATTGATTGATTTGCTTTAGTGAAGATGGATGAGATCTAATAATGGATCAAAATCATAATGACTTATCTTTATAACACATGTATTATCCTTCTTGTATGTAACGATCTAGGTATGTCTGAAGTCGGGAAGTGCAACGCAGTTATAAGTAAGAATTTGATGATATATACGTTGGCTCGCTTTGGTGATGTTGCGTATACATGCTGGTTCAGCTCTTCAAGTAGCATATGCAGTCTGATGCATGTTTTTTGAGGATACAGTTGGCTCTAAATGTTATTGCAGAGTTCTGGGTATTTCTCTGTGCTCTGGTGACTGTGTTATGATGAGAATATTCTGATTCGTTGATTTAGTTGTGGGTGATTCAGAATTGATGATGCAGATGTGGTTGATGGTTGTATTGTAGTGGTGATTGATTTTGTGCTTCAATGTTATTGATGGGTCCAGTATGAAAATTGGATGAAACGTGACCTTTAGATTATGGTGTTGTATTCCAAGAGTATCTAGTCTGAAAATTTACAAAACGTGGTACCTAGAGGAAGAAAGAAGGTCGTAGCCTTCTGTAGGTCGGCACCTATGTACTAGTAAATATATCAGCTAGTACAAGAGCTACGGGGTTGTAGCTCCTTTCCAGTAGAATCTCGAAAACAAAAGAAGGTTGTAACCTTCTGTAGGTAGAAGCCTACACACTGGTATGAGTCTGCACTAGTACATTGTTGTAAACATTTTTTCTCATTATTAAAAGAAGACATAGATGACATTAGCAGGTGGTTTTTACCCACATTGGGTTTCCACCTTACATCTTCGTATTCATGTGTGATTCTTATGTGTGATGGTTCTTTCTGTTATTAATTGCACATGGTTACTGTTTAATTCTTAATAAAGCATTGATACTCAGATTAAAGATCACATATGATGAATTAACAAAATCAATAGTTTGCTGGATATACACTTGTTTCCTTAATCACAGTTGCGTACACACGCGGGTTACCTTCATTGAAGTAGCGTATATGAAATTGAGTAAGAAAAGAAAAATATTATTGACTTGACTAACACTGATTCACTCCCCCTCTCAATATTATTTCCAACAAAGACATACACTATGAGAGCTATGTGGGTTCCTAACTGTATGTTAGAGTGATTACATATATAGTGAATGTTATGTGATCCACGCAGTAAATATCATACCAACAAAGATGTGAGACATGCCTATCCATATGTAGGAGTCACTAGAGAAGAGAGAATCTTGTAGCATGTTAATCCATACCTCAGGATAATCTTCAATCCATGTAGTGAAATTTAGGAATACTAACCACTTTTTAATGAATGCAAACCGTAGAGAAAATCCCCACCTCATAACCATATGTGATAGACAAATACGGTGATCATTGTGTACCTGAGAAAGTTGTACGAATCATTTTCTAAACTCCAACAAGCCATCAGATAATAACTCACACTTAGATGTGTGATCCAAGAGATCCATGGACATCTCTTATATATACAATTTGATGGAGGGACTTATTTATGAGGCGGACTTTAGAATGGGAGGGAAACTCAAATTTCAAATTTTAATTTCACTCAATAATTTCTTTTTAATAATTTCATGTCCAACAATATCCCGAAGCTGCCCAATTTTAACAGGTTGAGACACACTCAACCCTTTGACTAAAGAAACCGACTTATTCTAACAAACATAGCATTTCCTCCTGTAATTGTCTCTGCAATCATGGTTCTTGGCTCCTTCTATTTTAACTTCAAAATTTTGACCCTCCTTCTGTAATCATCTCGACCCTCCTACTTTAGAAATATTAGTGTTCATGCTTCAGAAATATCAAACTTCCTTTTACAATAGCCACAACCCTTTCTGTAATCATCTCTGCAACAAGGAAATTCAGCCTACCTATAATTGTTTATGCAATTCACATTTTCAGATTCCTCTCTATAATAGTTTTCTAAGATTCTCTACTTCCTCTCCATTTCTTGATCATGTAATAGTTTCTCTTACTTATTGAATGAATGATTCACTTATATCCTTTAAATGGTGGAATAGTAGGCTATTTATACTTATTGGTCATTATGCATTTGAGCCGACATGAACAATTTGACTTGAACCCAACTTGCAGGCTTTGGACTTGATTATCTTATGTTTGGAGGTCAAATTTAAAGGATGAATGGTAATCGTATTGGGAGAATCAATTGTTTTGGTGGAGGAGATATTTAGACACAAAAACGTTTTTCTTTTCTTGACCATAAGGAGCCCAAGCAAGGTCTCTTACAAAAATAAATTTAACTTGGACTCAACAAAAATTTGGCTTCACAATGCCCAAAAAATATATTTGAAGGAGAACATTTAAGCAATTATATTTCATAGGCCTACCCCTTGCTCATTCAATGTTTTATTTTCTATAATGGCTATTCATTCAAAGGAACATTTCTTGTTAACAAATATTTCCATGCAAAACGATCCATTTTCGAGAGTTGATGGTAAAAGTTGACAGAGGTGAAAATTATATTTGTTACCCAAGTATTAACTCCTTGGAAATCTGTGGAACAAGCAATAAGTCAAGCAGAACATCCCTTTCAAGACATTTGATCACATTTCTTACTTATGGAGAGGTTCCAAAAGATTTATTTTAATCTTGTAATCATGCTATAGAAAAAATTTAGAATGAACTTAAAGATGAAACAAAATCTTGAAAAGTTGTAAATAAATATAGAGATTTAGATGACGACCACATGTCTTAGAATGTTATCATGTGGAATTCCTTTGCATGAATTAATTCTTATTGGATTGACTAGAACCGCCCTTGGGTACCATGAACGAAATGTGAAGAAATGATCTCAAAATAGGTATATTGAATAAGAACGCGCTCCTAGGGGAGAAGTAGGGGAAAATCTATGGATAAATATATACATAGAACCTTTCAGAGTTTACATAGAACTAGGTCATTAATTAGTCCCTTGAGGTCGATAGGAAAGAAAGAGGAAAAGCATATAAGCTCAAAATCAATTCAAAAGAAGATGTGCTCTGACTTATCTAAAGTATGGCAAACCAGTAGTTGAATGAACCCAATATGGGATAACATCTCATGTTTACCCATTTTTACCTTTGAAATGATTCCATTTATGGATTGTAGGAGGAAGTATGACACATTTATGGTCTCTACAAGTTGTAAGTGTGGTTGGTGTTTAGTTGGTCTAGGAGTCTAAATTGATAAACATAAACTATACTTATCCTTCCTTCACAGGAGATATATTTTAAAAGTATGATATGCTACCCCATTTTTACTAGTGTATGTTCATCCAAGCTCTCATTTCAAGAGCACAAAACTTTCCCATTGTGGAGTCAACAAATCCTTAGGTTGATGCAAATTCTTAAAACTTCCTAAAGCCTGCATAGCCTCTCATGTCACTAGATAGAATCCAAATGTAGGATTCTTCCTTTTTGCAACCTTTTTAAGTCCTTTATTATAATATTAAATAGATCCAATTTTTTTTAATATGGGGTTTCCCTTTTAATACAGTGTCTATATACTTGATCTAGATACCTGGTACAAAACAAATGTATTTGG
>APFE030031806.1:0-34970 GCA_000404065.3 Pinus taeda
TACTGAAGCAGAATACATTGCTGCTTCTCATGCTTGAAAAGAGGCGGTTTGGTTGAAAGGCTTGCTTGGTGAGTTTGGTAGGTTACAGGACAACATCAGGTTACTTTGTGATAGCCAAAGTGCAATACATTTGGCTAAGAATCCGGCCTACCATAGCAAATCAAAGCATATTCCAATTAAGTACCATTTTGTAAGACATGTTATCACTGAAAGGGGAGTCTCTCTTGAAAAGGTGCATACAAAGGAGAAATGTGCAGACATGTTCACGAAACCAGTTTTGTTGGAGAAGCTACGCTGGTGTTTGGCTTCTCTTGGCTTGCAGAAAAGATAAAATAATAATAACAGGGCATCAGGTGAATTGTTGTCAAGGTGGAGATTGTTGAGATTTTCTGTTTTAGTCAAATAGGCAGAAATCTCTGAAGGATGACAACAATAGGGATTCAGTTCCTAGATTAGCTCCAGGTTGTTGGGAGGGAGTTAATGCCTCCTATATTTGATGTGAGGGAGTTATGAGGCTATTAGATTCTCTATGCTATATAACAGGCAATCATTCGGATGATTTGCTAAGAGAGTGTGAGGATTTCTTGATGTAATCTCCAAATTTGATTAATATATTCCTGATGCCTGTGTTTGGTGGACGTAGCCCAGATTGGTTGGGTGAACCACGTTAAATATTGTGTTTATGTGCTTCTGCTGTGTGTTTCATTTTAAATTGCTGTGCACCTGATCCAACAAAATTTACTTTTGTTTGTGTGCTTTTGCAATCATGATCCATTGCCTAAAAGACATAAACTTGCTTGCAAATCATTTCATGAAACCTTCATTTTTTAATTTTGGATCAAGAAGTCAATATTGTAACTCTAGTTAAGAGTTGAAAGAGTCAAACTTAATCACTAGTAGGCTAACAGGCTACGTTATAACTAGGCCACTAGGAAGAAAAGGAATCCCATTCTATTAGAGTGCAGTTTATTCCATAGATGAGTAGAGTAGTTGAGAGTGGATTAAGAGGGAGAGCAAATTGGGAGTGTTTTTGCACTATAGTAACCCATGTTGAAGAATGTAACTGGATTTAGTCTTCATAATGACTTTCGTAATCATGACATTGTATATTTTATATAAAAAGAGAAAATTATTTTTTATTTGTTCAAACATGGGTTTTATGCTCAAAGTCTAGGTTAAAACATGTTGTTCATGCTTCTAGGGCTTATCGAGTCAAAGAAGATTTTTTGTCATGTACCGAAGTCTCGTTTGGACTTGTTGTAATAAAGGAAAGTCATCATTTTTTAGTCTAGAAAGTCAATTTATCCTCCTAGATCAAGCCATCCATGCTATGGTCAAGTTAACTTAGAAGAGGCCTATTCGACTCCTTAAAAAGACTATAAATAGTAGGTACTTCAACTCATTTGGAACACACACTCACACAAGTTCGATCGACAACAAGATAAGAAAGAAGAGCAAGAAATTCGAGAAGAAGAAGGAGAAGTCTAGGCGAAGAAGAAATCTTAAAAACATCTTTTCTACCCACAAATGCGAAGTTGTCTAGGATTTTTGTGCGAATTGCAGGGGCCAAAGTTGCAAGACAAAAATTGCAGACCTAAAGTCGCAGGGCCTAGATTTTAACTAAAGTTGCTTTGACCGAGTTTGACCTTCGTTGACTTTAGAAGACTTTGACTCGTTTGTAATAGATCTTGTTGAAGGGATGATTTGGTACTTGGGAGGAACTCTGACTTTGAACTTCAGGTCTTGGAAGTCTCATTTTGATTTGATTCTATAAGAAGTGAAGTATTCTTTTTGGGTTTTCCCCTTGGAGGGGTTTTGCCTTGGCTTGGAGCCTATATCTTGTGTACTTTGTCTTTATGCGATCTTCACTATTTTTGGTAATTGCTTGATGAAGAAGAAATAAAAGTAATAAAATACAAACTAATATCACAAGTAATTATCAAGTAAGGAAAGTCAACTATAATATACAAATACTTTGATTTTCCAACAACCCATGGGCCTCGGGTCTCACTATTTGTACTTGCATCCATTTCCATTTAGATAAAGAGAGAGTATATTAACCTCAACTTCCAACCGAGTTTTCCCAGATCATATCTTGTGTTCATTATGGTTTCTGAGTTTTATTTCACTGTTCTCTTTTTCATATTTTAACTATTGCATGCATAAGCATAACACAATAATTAACGAATCCATAAATCTAAGGAAAAATTAACCTCCATAGTGTAGATTTTTTATTTCAATCTATCTAGTAGATAAGTTGTGACGAACTATCCAATGGAATATCCACAATAATTTATGGATCATACTAATCTTAACTACTATACTTTTTTTTGTAAACTTGGCAGTTCTTCCTCTATTTATATTTCTTTTTCAGAAACTTTAACAACCATTTCCTCCAGGTGGCTTACCTTCTCGAAGGAAACCAAATAGCCACCTATCAGCATTAAACCCTGTCCAAAATTTAAAGAGGTTTATTACTATCCATCTAGCATCATTGTTTTGATTGTCTATTCTATTGTTTCTCGAAAGCAAATAAAACATGTAAATGCATTTCATCAAAAGAAAATTTGTTGATATCAAACTGGATCATTGCATTAATCCTCATTCGAGGATATTACTGGGGTTGGCGCCTTCGCACTGGATCCTGGCATCTCACTCCGCTGCTTAATTCTCCACTTCATCTCTTTGAGAGTTTGTTCAATTCTACCTAGGGCTAGGTTATTTCTGTAGGTCTGTATTTGAATTGTCGCTATCTCCTTGAGTAATTCCACCATGACTGGTCTTTTTTCTTGTTATTCTCTTATACCTCTACTCCTCCCCACGTCGTTTGCTCTCGATGCAGGGTCATGGCCTGAGCCACCACGTTCTTCATTACCTAGTACTCTTGTATTGTCTACTTGAATAGGGAATGCCTTCCTCGAGTATTCCTAGGATCCGACACCATGCTTTCCCACTCTTCCATGGGGATGTCTTGGTGCTTGATACTATTGTTCAATTCCCTCTCCTAACTCATAATCTAGCCTGTAATGTCCAGCGGATTCCCTGCCATGTAAGCATCAATAATTATCTTCATATGTTGACTGCCTAGCTTCCTTCTTCTTTTCCTGGTCGGCCCACTTGTTCCTTCTTCTGTCTTTGCTACTCTCTTTCCTCTCCCGGGGACCATATTGCTCCCTGCCTGTCTACAACTATCTTCTTCCTAGTGTTCTATGTTTTGCTCATTGTTCTTTCCCCGGTATGTTAATATACCTATCACAAAATCGTTGCATTTATCAGAGTTGTAATATTGAATCAAAAAAAATTCCCAATTGCTTGTTTTCTTTCCCTTTCCTATATTTGCTACCTTAGGGGTTTTAGTCAGGTTGGGTATAGAGCCAGACCTTTTTTTGTTGAGGGTTTGGTGTTTGCTTGGTTTTCTTCCCATTTTCCTCCCGTGGTAGCGGTTTGCTCCCAGCCTTTCCATTTTTGACATCCTCATGGGTTTCTCCCCGGATGAGGTTGGACTTTTGTTCCACCTTTCCCAGGGTTTCCCCGTCTTGCCAACAGGTTTCCTCCTAGAGCCGACTCTCCTTCCCTTCCCTCATGGATGCGTGATTTCCTAATTTACTATAATCCTTGGGGTTTCCCCCAGGTTTCTTCCAGGCTAGTGTCATGTTCTTACGGGGACTACTACAGGCTTTTATCACAGGGTGGCCCTCTGCCTTCCGGGGTACGAAGCCCTCCCTCCCGATCTTGCTACCCTGGAAATTTCAGATGCACTGCGAAATTGGTTTTACCATTGTCGTGAGGGGTTCTGTTATCTTTTTTTACAGTCTTATGTATGTTTCATATCATATTTCCTATTTTCCTACTAAAAATCATTCTGAGCCTAGCAGGGATATGGAGCGATAGGACTACATACCAACTTGCTAATTGATTGCCTCGTCCATCTACTGCATGCGTCTTCGCTCTTCGGCCACATCCCCTCTCGCCAGCTTTTCTCGTCTTCGTCTGCATGCATTTTGCTATATTCTTATTTTCGTTAAGTTTTATTCCTCTCTCCCTCCGATCTGTTGCCTTTACTGCCACCTGTATGGCTTTATTACCTACACGAATCCCTACACCCTCATCTTGGGATGTTGCCCTTCTATCCTTACTGCCATCTTGTCTCATTAATATGCACTTTCTCCCGACTGCTCTTGCCGTGTTCCTGCTGTCCTTGTCCTACCACTTGTTATCATTCTTCTGCCCACCCTCCTGCTCTCTGCCCTGCCCTCTTCTCTGTCATTCTCTTCTGTCACCGCCCTCGTACTCTCAGGAGTTGTACCTTCTCTGCCTTGCTCCGTCACCTGCCAGATTACTTGTCTACTCACTTCATTCTCCGCGTTTGTCGCTTCCCTCACTTGTCCTCTTCCTTCCCCTTCCCAGCGTCGTCTCCCCGGTCTCTCTAGATTTTTTATGATGTTCCTTGATCGGGAGTTCCTTTTTCCTCCTTTGTCTTTTGCAAGGAGTTGCACTAAGATTGCCATCTCCTCCATCTGGACTAGCTCGGCCTCACTTGCATCTAGAGTTCTTCCACCATTCCTACAACCCCAATTTTCCAGGTTGTTTGCTGGTTCGTTGCCCTTCCTTCTCACATGGGTGGGAAGGATGTAGGCTACCTGTCTTATGAGTTTACTTGTCTCCTGCACCAACTAGGTGGTTCTTCAGCTACGACTGATTTTCTCCGCCTGCGTTTGTTGCTATAGTTGTTTGACTATATCCACTACCATTTTCGCATCTCCTTCTACCTGTAGCTTTTGGTATTCCTCCCTTATGGCAATTTCCAACCCTTTTCTTAGTGCATGGAGCTCTGCTTTGTTGTTTGTGGCATTGCCACAATCCATCACATATATTCTGAGTGTCGTTCCTTTATCGTCTTTGAATACTTTGCCCATCCCTGCCTTGCTTGGGTTTCCTTTCACAGCCCTGTCGAAATTCAATTTGATGAACCCCTGTTGAGGATTTCTGTAGTGATTGACCTCCTCTGTTTCGTTAGTTTGATGTTTCCTTGCTGTGTTGTGCGTCATGCTTGGCTTTAGTTGCAGGCGTGTCATTATTCTTGTCTCTATTGGGTCATTTTTCCAATCCTCCTCGTACCACCTCTCTGTGAGAATGGTCTCTCTGATGTTCTGTATGATTTGTTTCCATAGCTCTGTATTTTCTCTATCGGCTTCCTTGAAAATTAGGCGGTTCCGCTCTTTCCAGATATTCCACAGAACGAATCCTATCGAGAGTCTCCAAGCCCTATTCAGGATCGTATTTTGGTAAGGTTTATTCCTCAAGTTCTCTATCGTTATTTTCATGTTGTTTTTGTCTCTGTCACTGATTTCGAAAAGTCACTGATGTTGTCTCCACAAGTTGCCGCTGACTTTGCAAGCGTTGGTTAAATGCTCCATGGTCTCTTCTTATTCTCTGTAGAGGGCGTATTTCGATGGCCTTTGCATTCCTTTTTTCCTCAACTAGTCCCATGTCAGAGCTTTCCCGTGGCTCAGGATCCAGGTAAAGAAAGCTACCTTCGGCCATGTTTTTGTTTTCCATATGCTTTCCCATTTTTTTGTTTTTGGGTGTCTGTTGTATCCTACTTTTAGATGGTATCCTTCTACTATTGTGAACATACCTTTGATTTTATGTCCCCATCTTAAAGTATCCATCCCTTCTTTGGTCGCTACTTTCCTTGTTGCAATTTCATTTTCATATATTTCCTAGTGCGTTGTTACCAGTGCTTTTGGCCAGTTTTCCTTTTGTTTCCACTTTCTCCAATACCCATCGAATTCTAGGCTCCAGTAGTTTCGTATTGTATTGCTCTTAGTTTGGCTGGTGAACTGGTGGATTTCTTGGAGTAGAGGTTGGTTGTTGAGTTTTTCTCTCTGTTGCCAAGCCTCTTCCCAGAAATTCACTTTATCCCCTCCTCTTACTTCCCAGAAGCTATGCTCCCTGATCAAATCCCTGTTGACACTTGCCAAATTCCAGATAGCAGAGCCTTTCTTCTCGGTTTGGCTTCTCAGCTTTCCTTCTGGGGACCTGAGCATCTCATATTTTCTCTCCCATAGTTTTTTCCATATGTTGTCCCCTCCTTGTGCCCATCGCCACCACAACTTTTCCCCCATTACCTGGTTTAGTATGTAGGGGTCTCTCAGGCCTAGTCCTCCTTGTTTTACAGATTTACTTATCCAACTCCAGGATAGAAGCGCCCATTTTTTTTATCTTACTCAACCCTTGCCATAGGAACTTTTTAAACATATCTACAATTTTATGGCAAATTGTTTTAGGTGTGGCTTGTCTGGTAAGTTGATAGATTAGTATGGATTGGAGCACCGATCTTAGCAGGATTATGCGGCTCGAGATATTTAGCGCCCTGAATGTCTAATATTGCATTCTCCATTGAATCTTACCCATCAGGGTTCTCCAGTTAGCAACTCTATTTTGCTTGTCATTTAATTGGATTCCTAAGTACTTGGTAGGGAAGTTCCCGACTCTGAATCCCATGGTTCTTGCCAGGAAGGCTTGGGAGGGAGTTTGGGTATTGAAGAAATAAATTTCCGATTTTTCTTTGCTTATCTCAGTCCTAGAGGCCCTTGTGAATCCTGTGAGAATTTCCATTTTTTTTTGCTTCTTTGAGTGTTGCCTGTCCATATAGCATAACATCATCAACAAATTGTTGGTGGTTAGAGGTAGGTCATTTCCCTAAAGTCTTAATCCCTTTCAGTTGTTCGCTATTGACTTTAGCTTTTATGAGTCTTTCTAGTCCATCCGCTGCAAGGATAAACTAGAACGGGGATATCGAGTCACCCTACCTGAGTCCTCTGGATGGATTGAAGGCTTCTGTTGGTGACTCGTTTAGGAGTACTGACATAATTGACGTAGTTATCATTGATATTACCCAGTTTATCCATCTGTGATCAAAGCCATATGCCTTTAGGATTTGTTGAAGGTATCCTCAATTAAGTCAGTCATAAGCTTTGGCTAGGTCTAGCTTTATCAACATCCCTTTGGTTTTTAAATTTTTTCAGTGAGTGAATTGCTTCTTATGCTACCACTATGCCATCTATCATTTGTCTGTCTTTGACAAACCCTGTCTGCTCCTGGGATATCAACTCTGGTAATATTGGTTTTAGTCTATTCACTATAATTGTAGCTAGGATTTTGTATATAACGTAGCAGAGTGCTATCGGTCAGAATCCTTGCGGTTTTTATGAGTTCTCTGTCTTTGGTATTAGGGCTAGGAATGTAGCATTCAAGACTGGATGCATTCTTTTAGTACATCGAGACTCTTCTACTTCATTCACTATATCCTGGCTCATAAAGTTCCACGAGGCATGATAAAATTCCGAGGTGAATCCATCCAGCCCATGAGCTTTATTCTTTGCCATCTTTTTTATTACCTCCTCCACCTTCGCTTTCGTTATGACCCTTAGGAGTGCCAAGTTCTGTTCTCTAGTCACTATTTTGGGGATATGTTGACTAATTTTATCAATGTCGTCCTCCCTTCTGATATTGGGTTATGTCAGGAGCTCTTTAAAATGCTATACCATCAGATTCTCCATTTCAGCGTTCAGTGTTATCCTATTGCCTTGGTTGTCTTTTAGGGAGAATATTCTGTTTTGCTATCGGGGCTGTAGCATTGCCTTATGGAAGAATTTCGTGTTTCTTTCTCCTTCTTTTAGCCATTGAATTCTCGATTTTTGTTTCCATAAGATTTCCTCTTGTTTTCTTCTTTCCTCCAGTTTATTTAGCACCAGTCCTTCTTCTTATGCAAGTTCTTCATTTCTTCCTTCCTCTATGAGTTTTTGTTGTATCTGTTTCATCCTTATCTGGAGCGTTTCTTGTTCTTTTTGAATATTTCCAAATTCTTCTTTGTTCCACTTCTTTATCCTTCCTTTTAAATCCTTTAATCCGAGTTGGAGAGTGTGCATTTTATTTCTTCCTTCCATCCCAGTCTCAATTTTCTTCCACCAATTCTTCATTTTATCTATGAAGGTGGGATCTCTCAACTAGAATGCCTCAAACCTAAAGGGTCTATTCTGATTCTGCTTATTCATAGCTATTTCTAGTTTAATGGGCCAATGATCTGACCCTAGACACGAGAGGATTGTTGCTTCATAGAAGATATATTTTCCAATGAAGTGTTCTGTTTCTAAGAATCTGTCTAGCCTGGATACTATTTGTCTTTTCCCTCCTCGTCAATTGTTCCACATGTATTTTCCATTTATGGTTGGGATATCTACCATTTTCAGTTCTGCTTGAAGGTCCCTGAATCTCTCCATCTCTGGCTCTTCTCTTTGCAGTCCACCTTTCTTCTCATCCTTTGATGTTGTCATGTTAAAGTCTCCTACTATCAACCACATTTTTTCTTCATGAAGGTTTCCTAGCTGCTAAAGTTGGAGGAGAAAGCTTCCTCTTTCCGATGGTGTATGAGGGTCGTATCCTGCCGAAACTAGAAACCATTCTCTATTTCCAATTAGCCAGAACTTCCCCGTGAGTATTCTTTTCATGCCTATCCAGTAATCTGCTGTGATTTCTGTAGGGTTCTATAGTATTGCTATGCCTTTCACACTTCTTTTTGCATCTATAGTCTACATTCATATTTTCGGTTTTATTTTGTTTAGGATTTCCTCAATTTTCCTTCCTGAGATTTTTGTTTTTTGTAACAACATTAGTTGGTGTTTTCCTTTTCTTAGCCTTTCCGCTAAGTGTCTTTGTTTGCCTTTGCTAATTAAGACCTCTTATATTCCAGGATGTAATTATCATTAGGGTACTTGGCTTGTCTGGTGGAATACCGCCGAAAGCGGAACTACTCTCCCGGTGTTCAGTAACATTTCTCCCACGATCTGTATCGATTCCTGCAAATTTCTCTGACCTATTTTTTTCCCGCCTTTTGCTTTGCTTTGATGGCCTTGAGTATTCTTGTTGGAGGCCTAGTTGTTCTATCATTTCCATCTTTCCTTGTCCCTGTTTCTCTTGATACTTTTGAAAAGTTTCTTTGTATATTCTTTTTTGCTCTTTTGGAATGAATCTTTCATCGAGGTGTCTCCTTTCATCTATCAGTTTCTGCAATACTTCTTCTTCTGAATTTAGTCCTTCTCCTCTGCTTATGTCAATTTCCATTATTGCGCTGTCCATCTTCTCCCTCGCTTCCTTTTCCTCCTTCTCTGTTGGTTCACTTTGTGCCTTTCTCTTGGTATGTGATTTGCCTTGACTTGTGTTGCTTTCCTTTCCTTTTTCTCCCCGATAGTCCATTGTTTGGGTCTCATTGTTATCTTCTTCTTCTTCTTGTAGGATTTCAAAGTTGTTTGTATTACTTGGCTGGATTTGTTTTTATTTCCTTCTTTCACCGGGGTTCTCTCTTGTGTGTTTTCTTTTGCTTTTTACTTCCTGAAACCCTTGTCTTCTTGATTTTTCCTCTGCTGTTTGTTCCTTCGCTCCTCTTCTTCTGTATTGAGTGGGCATTCCTTGAATAGATGTCCATACTCATGACATCTTCTGCATCTGAATGGAATGTGCTCGTAGTCGAGGGTTTGCTGCCATACCTCCTCATGATACTCTAGCTCTACTGTATCTAGAGTAGGGTCAACTATATTCATGTAGACACAAATTCTAACATATGAAGTGTATCTTCCCTTTTTTGTAGTTTCAACTATTTTAACAAAGCTTCCTATTGTGTTTCCTATACCCTCTAGGATCTATGGATCCCAGAAGTCCATTGGTAGTCCGAATAACCTTATCCATACCGGGGCTGCCAGGAATTTTTCCTTATCAGGGTTGTAACATTCTTCCAGTATCTCATAAACAGTCCAACATTATAATGAAAGTAAGGACCATTTTCAAACACTTTTTCTTTATCTTGCAAGTTCGAGAAGATTACCGTGAAGAAGCATCTTGCTCCCAACTTTAGCTCAATATGGCCTCGGGGTTGCCATTTTTGCTGGATCCATCTGGTGAGGTCCTTTTTCGTCGGCCATACTCCGATGAACTTGCAAATTAGCACATGGTCTTTCATGTAGCTTTTGTATCGCTCCAGTTTGTTCATCGGGATCATAAATCTTGGTTTCTCTGTCGCACATGGTAAACACTTGCCTCTGCTGCTTGCCTGCCATCGTTCTCCAAGGACAGGTCCCGATTTTCTTGTTTCTTCCACTCGGTTGTTGATGTTCTGGCCTTCTCTTGCCGCCGCGTCTCGATAGGAGGGGATCTCTCCCCTCCTCTCCTCCTCTGGCATTTCTTCTGGTTCTTGATTCCTGTGTCTGTTTCTTGCTGTAGTTTTTGGTTTTCCCCGCGCCGCCTAACTCATGGCCGCTTGACCATTAGAGTTGCAAGATTCATTAACACTTCATTTTAACTACTATACTTTGATTTGCATACCACTTTCTGCTTTAAACTTTTGGACTACCCAATCCCTCTTTTGATGTCAACCATGTAAGCACATTACAAAATATTAGAACTCTAAATCAATAACCATAAGAAGGTTAAAAAAATACGATGCACAAATGTAATTTCAACCAAACAAAACAACAACCAAAATGTAGTGAACGAGGCAATACGTAAGTGATGCAATCAAAGTTGGCTTCCAACACCCCACTAACCATAAAAGGCCCAATGTTAATCAATAACATAGAGCCAAACCAAGCTGCAATCATGGCATTATGTGAAGCAAACAATAGAGAATGTAGATAGAGGAAAATACTCTTAAAGAAAACACCCTTTGGGCTTTGTACATCGCATATCACGAAGTCACCATTGATAATTCCATATAATCACACCCTTAGTTGTTTGCACTTTAACTAATAAAAAATAATGGCATAAAAAAACATATTTGAGTTCAGAGTAATTTTTCATGGCAGTTCCTATTTCCAACCCTATTGTAACATAAATGCGCCCTCACATGGGCCCGATATAACATGCCGCTAAAACACCGCTGGCTATTTTTTTTTTCTCTCTCATCACCGCGCGGTGTTTTAGCGGCGTGTTTTGTGTTTTATCGGGCCCATGTCAAGGGGCATTTATGTTACAATAAAGTTGGAAATAGGAACTGCCATTTCTCCTATCTCTTCACTACGTGGCGAATGTAAAAATATTATATTATAAATTTTTTAAATATATCGTACTCACTAGCTGTCATCATTTGTGTGAAATTTCTGTTCACTAAACCTCGAAGGGGACGACCTCAGCTATACGTTTGATATCGAGTGAGCGGAGGCATCAACTGACATGTATTTGAGTTGTCTGCCATTTTACGAAATTCTTGAGCTGGTCTGTCATATGGTTTCAAGATGTTCAAATTTCTAGTTATTGGTTGAAGAACACAAAACACTGGCAGTTGCAGTCATGGCCAAGCGCGAGCTTTCAAGCACGCTAAGAAACCTAAAGGCAAGTGCAAACCTCTTCTCTTAACAGTTGAAAACTTATATTTTAAAGGACATAGATGGAGAGGTTTGTGGGTTCTCTTTAGCTTATTTCGAGGGTTTCATTTCCTGATTCCCTCTTGTTCATGAGAATACCAATTTGAGCTCATTCTTACGGTACTTATACAATCTTTTAAATGGTATATCGAAATATAAATAAATCGAAATAACTAGGTCTTAATGTGGATTATTGTATATGCTACTTGGAACAGAATGGTGCACACAGCACTGTCTGATACTTTCCGTTTTCAGCATTTTACATTGAATACCGCGCATTTGAGGCCATATTTTCCACACCCGCAACTCTGTTCTTGGTTGCAACTCGTTTGCCCATATCTTGCATAATGTGTTGCGCAACAGGGTTGTTTTCATTTTCTGCAAGTACTTCACATAGTTGTCTTGTCAAGCCAATGACGTTGTCTCATCGATTGAATCCTTCGGTGAAATGGCTTGTTTGCATCTTGAAGTTTTGAGGTGTTGTTAATTATTCTATGTTTTAGCTTTTATGGCCAAACTTTAGCGATACAATTGTGAGTGAGATTGCCATCTTCGGTTGTTTAAAATATATTATTGATTCCATAAATGGATTGAACACCCGAGACAATCTTGGAACACCTGCATTACACAACTCAAAAATGTAACAAATATCTACACCTGCATTATGCAGGTTACACAACTCAAATATCTAATTGTAACAAATATCTACCGAATTTTGAGCAAAATTGACCAAAACTTAGAAGAATCAGACTATGTCACTATAGAAACAGGGGAAAATTTCTCAAACTGTGTGCCTACGGTGTTTGAAAAACTGTTTGCTGATATTTTTTTTGGGTATTTAACATCAAATGTCCTGATTTTTGGACGGAAGAGAATATGAATCTCCATGCAACATCTGCTTTACAATCAGGGCTACCTTTGTCTAGGAGCTGCAACTGAGAATTGTCTGTTCTATCAAAGTCCTTGAGGACTTGCATCTGGCTTCTTATATGCGTAAACAACAGTGCCAACACGGAGAATGTGCTGCCCGGATTTAAACCTGGGTCATCACTTCTCCAAGCGCTTAAACTTGCTGCTAGATCACATTCTGACGTTCAACTTGTTTGCAATTTTGCTAGGTTGCAGCATTGAAAATGCCCTATGTGATTGATGAGTAAGGTTGATATTTGCGTCTTGCTGCCGTTTTACTCACAGTTAAAAGGGAATCTCATATATGTCTGTTCTATAACACTGTCAGCTTTTCCCACACTTATTTGTTTTAGATTGGAGAATTCTTAGAAATTCCTTTGAGACATTGTTCAACAGTGGAGAGTAATATGATTCTTTCTTTGTTGTGCCGACTTGGACACTAAACAAACCAGCCAAATACTGTTTCCTTTTTCTCTTGATCACTCACTTAGAAACATTCCTTTTGTAGTTGACACGTTGATGTCTAGGTGTTGAAGAATTGCACTGTGGTTGTAATCCTCTATTTGGATGTGGGGGTTGTATAAGGAGAAGGCTGAGATTGTGTCAAATAACAACCATTATGCGAAGCCTTTTCAGGCTACTAGATCAATCCCTTCTTTTTCAGGCTACTAGATCAATCCCTTCTTTTTCAATCATTTTTCTACTGTTTGGATTGGCTTATATTACTTCTGAATTCAGAACCTTTTACCTGTGGATATCCCTTCTTTTTCAATCCTCTTTCTACTGATTGGATTGGCTTATATTACTCCTGAATTCAGAACCTTTTACCTCTGGATTGGATCCATAACATCAAACTAGGGTGTTTGACATCATTAGAACCTCATTTCTTTTTTCCTGTACATGTAGATGTAATGATGCAGCACCACCGAGGGGATTGGAACTCAGAACTTTTTACCCATGGATACGGATCCTTAACCAAAACACCAAACCAAGGAGGTCTTTGACAAGTAACCCATGTCATTGGAACATTATTTCCTTTTTCCTGTATATGAATGTGTAGCAATGCAGGAACACAGAGGGTTTTTCTTGAACTTTTAATTGCTCCGACTTCGTGAAATGTAACAATGCAGCAGCGCAGGGTTTTTTTTCCTTCTAACTGTTTTTTCTAATGGAGGCAGATTGTTTCTTGGACTTTTAATTGCTTTGACTTTTTTAGTATGTATAGATCATGAGACAGGTAAAAATGGACCATTTGACATATTTTCAATGTTTTTGAATCATGCTATGTTTGCACATTGTCCATACATCTGGGGACCACTTTCAGAGAACCGGGAAGGATCCTAAAGTGTGGATGTCTTTTTCCCACTTTCAGAGACTAACCTGGAAGGATCCTAAAGTGTGGAAGTGTTTTTCCCATCATGAGAAACTTCTGTCTTCCAACTTACGGTGTTGATTGTGAAGGAGGTGTTACTGTACTATGTTGAAATTTTACTGTTTGAGAAAGTTTGACTGCAATCTCATGCCTTTCCTATTCGTAATGTTTTGGTGAAACAGTTTATGCAAAGGTCACGCCAAAAAGAAGAATCAGTGAAGAAAGAAGAAGAAGAACAAGCAACTTCCTCAAAGAGTGGAAATTGGAAATGGTAGATCTGCTTAAGCCTTACATACTATAGTCCTGTCACTCACTCGTGTCACTTACCTGAAATTGTATAGCCTTTCTTTTGCTTGCTAGATTATAATGGAATGTGATTTTCCTATTTCATATAGGAACTATTTGAATTTCTTATTTTCCCCAATCATATATACATTTATTTAATTAGAAATCACACGTTAGTGTTAGAATTCTATTGTAACTGTTGGACAGAGAAATTAACCCCAAGTTACATTGATTTTCCATTACTCAAACATTCATATATACAAGATTTCATGACCTTTGGTTTTGTCTTCCAAGGTGCTATGTCTCTTCCTATTCTAACTGTTCAGATTTCCCCTATTTTAAATATTTACAAATTACCAAATTCTTAAGGATTAGGTGTCTATCAATGTCCCCTTTAATCGGAAGGGGTGTTTGTAAGGATTATGCAGAGAGATGAAGTACAACTTCCAATGGCTCAATCTGCTCTTTGAATTTAGTGGTTTTGGGGATGACCATAAACTGAATGGCTAGCAGAAACTGATGTCTTCTACTAGATAATTGTTTAAAAATGACCATAAACTGATGTCTAATATTAGCCTTAAGTCTTTTACTAAATGGTGCCTTAAGGATGACCACAAATTGAATGATGTTGATGGATTATGGCTTTGGCTATGACTTTAACTTTGACATTCCAAAATTGTAATTGGCAACAATGTAATTAGCATATTCAGATGCTTTATCTTTCACTAGGTCTGATGCTTTGTCTTTGTCTTCTTTTTGACTTTGCTTGTCTTTGATCTTCTCCCAAGGGATTCTATGTAATATTCCTTAGGGTAAAATTGCCCTCAGGGTTAAAAAAAAACACATAACCAATTTTGTATTCCAACTAGCATCACAATATACTATAATTTGACAATCATAGGCGATATCAAAATGCAATAAGATAGAATAATTATGTATTCAACAATTCATTCCCATGAAACCAATTCAACAGTACAATAAATAATTTAGATCCACAATCCTCCAAATGCAATTGAAATACACAAAAAGGGTTATCATGTCAACCAAACCCTACTACTCTAATACCTTAACTCTAACCTTGCTTTTATCTTCAGTACTTGTACTTTCTGTTGCCTTTGATACCACAAACTTGTTCTGTTTCCCTAGTAATGTAGTTACAGGCCCTCTGTGGTCTTTGGATGCCATGGTGATCCTTGATTGTGCCCTTTGCTTCTGTTTGAGTTCCTTGCCACTGCCTGAACTTGTCTTGAGGCTAATGCTAGTACCAATCAGGGCCTCCAGTATCTCCAAAAATCCACTTCATTGCCAAGGATAATTTATAACAAACCTTTGTTGTCACATGATTAGGCTGTTAACCAACAGGGCCTTAGGAAATAGGCTGCGACCTAAATTCTGTCCGCTGTTGCATGTGGACCCCTGAAATTCCCACTGCCACAGATGGGAGATCTGCTGTCCAAATTTACCATCAAAGCCCTTGTGTTGTCCCAGGTTAATGCTTGGAAAGTGTTGCCATCTCAGATGGTGAACTTGGATGAGGTTCGCTGCTTCTTGAGGTTGGTCTGTAGCCCTAAAAGGGGCCTCAGGAATCTGTGCTACCACAGAACTATTCTGCTGCCACAATTAAACTTTAAGCCCCTGTGTTGACATAGACAAACCCTAGAGGGGTCTTCGTTGCTTTTAAAATTTCCTTAGACTGCCTCTTTGCCCTAGATGTTAGCCACATAAACCACATGGTGCCTTTTCAAGCCAATAACCCATAGAATTCTCCCTTGCTTGCCAAAAATCAAATGAAAATTGCCTCAGAAAATAATGCGAAATAGTTGAGAGAAAGAGAGGGGATTGGCTAGGGTGGAATTTTTCACCACAAAAACCAATCAAAGGAAAAATGAGTCTTAAAACCCTTAGAGCTTGAGCTCACAAACATAACTATCCAACATCCATGATGAGAAGAATGATTTTCCTCTCTCTTATTTATAGATTCCCTTCTGGGGTCTTTTTTCCTAAATTTAATTTGAGGGTCTACACGTTTCCCTCCACTTAGCCCCAATTTTTGCTTCTTCCACAAGTTTTCCTCCAATTACCCTAATTTACCCAATGTTACCCCAAAACATTGAATAATGGGTTTACCCCTTTATAATTTACTATAGCCTATGAGGTTGGATAGGCTACTTCATCCTCCCTTGGGTAGCGCTAATAAGAAGAGTGTTAATTTTTCATAGGGTGACATTGTTCTTTGCTTTGATAATTGCATATCATCATTAATACATTAAGTTCAACCCATATCATCGTTACATTATTCAGATCTACACCATTATACATCAACATATGGAGTTACATAGAAAGAAACAACATCACCATCATCATCAATGCAGCGAAACATAAAAGGAACAATAAAAGAGAAGCATGCACAAACATAGAGACACCAGGGTTGGTCCAAGATCAGGGGAAAACCCACTATGGGGAAAACCCTTGCAAATCTTCTTCTTCTTAGATCGTCACCAAATGATGAAGCAAAAGAGAGTACAATGATCCATAACTTTATTTATGCAGCAAAACAATAATGATATCCATGAAACAGATCTAATCATGCTAGGAATCAAAACCCTCATACTGATGGCTGTAATGTGCTATCACAAACTGATGTCAACTGTTGTCACTGTGCAGAACATTGTTGAACACTGCTGTCACTGAGCTGAAACTTCGGAATATTAAAATCTCATCCCGGAGTCTCGGACGCAGGGAGGAGGAACTGTTCGAGCGACTATAGCAACCTTGGACGCTCTTTGAGAACTGTGTGCTAGCGACTGTGGCAGCGCAAACGCTCCCATGCCATTCTGTGCATGTGTATGGGGACCAATCCATTAGATCTATTCAAAAACCCTTGGTTGCTCCCTTGAAGTTATTGTGTGTGTGTCCGGGACGACCTTGACGCTCTCAGGGCCACTTTGTGCGAGCGTTCGGGGACCGACACCTCCAAATCTGCCTCTAAGGCCCTGGATGCTCCCATAAGCCTCTGTGCTAGCGTCCAAGGCTCTCTGGATGCTCTCATGGCCATTGTGTGCCAACGTCCAGGGACCAGAATGCCCTGTTCTATGCTAGCGTCCAGAAATCAGAAAACCCTAACTAAAAGCGAACCTCACGCCTGTGATTTTGGACCCTTGCTGCGAACTCCTTCTGTCGAACCTGTGCGAACCAAGACAAAAGAGAAGAGAAGATGTGTCCAAATGATCTTGAGGTCTCTTCTATTTATAGGCTTTCCTTAGGGTTCACTTGGGGTTAAGGCTGACCCAAGCAATTACTCATGTGGTTAGGGCCGACCTATTCCATAATACATGTATGAATAAAATAATTCATAACTCAACTTCCGCTTGACCAATTTGGGTCTTTAGGTCGATTTTGGTCCTCTCGAAAAAAGCAATCTAATGCAATCATTATCTCGGTCATTTGAGCTATCTAATGTGGAATTTGACTGCAGTTGCAAAAATTAACACTCCCTCTCAACTAGGGAGAATTCCACCTGCCAATATCTGTCCATCGAATAATATGCCATTCTGGAATCTTCAAGTGTCATCACGTATCATCATGGATCATCTCTGTCATGTAGTAATCGTGCCATGTCCATCTCAAGTGCTCATTAGCACAAATGATCATTGTACATCTCGATCTATCCTTTGCTTATTCCTGCTTATCTCTTGATTGTTCTTGCTCGTATGCTGAACATTCTCGGATCTAGAAGAAGAAGAATTTGATACTGGGGGGGAGCTTAAGCTACCACCCTTTATCATCAGGCTGCTATCTGGAATCTCTGCCGGTGGGCTACTACTCGGATCATCATCAATCATCATTGGAGAGCATATCATCAGGGAGCACATCTCAACCTGGAATCACATCGGGGAGCAATAGCTTCCACCCATACCGATCAATACGATAACTCATCACACAAGGGAGTACACCCTCGACCCTGGAATTTCACAGGGGAGTACACCCTCGACCCTGGAATTTCATCGAGGAGCGTAACCCTCAACCCGTCTTATTGCCTACTAATGTTCCCATCAATGACCTAGAATAGTCATGTGGTAGAACACCTGCATCATAATCGGCTTGGTTTGTAGACCCCAAGCACACTCTCAACTCGTTGGCCAAAAGAGGAGTAATATTCCCAACAAGTCCTGCTTGTGGGTATGATGCCAACTGCGGTATACTCTGCAAAGACCAGACAGGGGAGTAAAACCCTCAACCCTATGAGTAATAGATAGGGGTAATGCCCTATTGTCCAGAGTTCCCTCAACCCTAGGAGCTCTTATCCCTCAATTTATCACCTTGGGAGCTCAAACAGGGGGGGAAGAGTTGGCTCAGTGTCCTCGATCAACGCTGCTCTCATCATACTCAAATTTGGTATCAGCGTTTCTCAATAGCTGCTATTTCCTGTTCATACAAAACATCAAATCAAATATCATGTCAGATCATATATAATCATATAAATCACAAAAGGATACCATAATCATCCTCCCTCTCAAAGAGGTGCCAACCACAAGCCTGAGCTTGTTTCAAACAACTGCACTGACTTAATATATGAGAGTATCTCGGTCCCAACTATAGTTATATATGTATATATGGGATTCTCTGTCATCGCAATGTATCTATGTCATATCCAGATCATGCTCATACAACTCTCTAAGGAGCTTTTGTATCCTTCCTCACAGTTAGCCATGCTAGTAGCATCATGATCAACTTTGATCATGCGAT
Organism: Pinus taeda; assembly: GCA_000404065.3. Lineage (NCBI taxonomy): Eukaryota > Viridiplantae > Streptophyta > Pinopsida > Pinales > Pinaceae > Pinus > Pinus taeda. Next base: position 18,730 of record APFE030031806.1, read on the forward strand.
GGACCTCTCATCCAAGATATCATGGCAGATCTCATACTAAAGCAACATCCAAATGTGCTTATCAACAATAATCTCAAATATCAGCAATACATCTAGGCAGACACATATCATAGGAGAAATATCTCATTCTAAAAAATAGAACACCTCATGCAGATATTTCAAAGCATGCTTGGTGACAACTATATGTGAATGAAGCAACTAAATCATGAATTTATTCAGGTTCTATGCACATCATATATATACAGATGGATGTTTAAAACAAAACATCAATGCTTCAAACAATTGTTAGATGCCTCGTCAAATTCAACAATATCTTTGAACTTCAAATTGGAGTACCCAAGGGCTTTCATTTTCATTATACAAAAACATTTTCCAATAGCTTCGCAATATGGAATTACTTTCCCAAATTCCAGAAATTGATTCATCATGCCATGATACATCATTTCGGGTTACAGAAGCCGTCTCTCTCTGATTTAGATCATCAGAGGCTCATCACTTGTCACAAGTAGATCATCATGATATAAAACCAAAACCATAATCAATATCAAAGCCATACCTTGGAACTCATCATCTTGACTTCATCAGATAACTGTCAAATATTGACATATCTGGATTGCAATGCTCTAAGCATAATGCCTTGCTAAGCCATCATAATCATCCTTACATAAATCAATGTTGTATCATCACAACAATAGAGTTAGCTCATTAGAGTTTAGAAGCTATATCATGACCATTATCAAAGTCATCAATATCATAGTATCAATACTTTCAACCAGGAGATAGTTGGAGCTCATATCAAGTCATGACTTCATTTCTTATTATGCCAACAAGTTGTCATCAACCATGCATTATCACTTCGAACTTTATAAAGTCATTCTCATAATCATAATACAAGTCATTTCTGTCACTAGGTGCAAATGCATACATCGAGGATGAGTCATGCAGGTTCCAATTTCATGTTGAATTACAACTATCAGTATCGCAACCATTTTGCTAAGAATAAGGAGGCCAATCTCCACATAGGTCATCATGCCCACATAGCATCATTATGAGGGCAAATCAATGATCATCAAATCAGATCATCAGGTCAAGTCCAAATTCGCTATCATAGAGAGATCTATAATAAAAGCATATCTCAAAAACCAATTCAAAGTTATTTTCAAGCATCATGACAAAACACTGTTCATATATATTAGTAAGCCAAATCATGCCAACCTCATGTAGCACAAACATAGTGACATATCCATATGTATGTCCCGGTCACTCGCAAACACAAGTTCAGTCTGCATGTTCATGTTATGGCAAACATTCAAGCTTTTCCTGCTTGCAGATCTTGCTATCTGCAACACATATGTGGAACTGACATCTTCCAGCTGACCATCCGATTTCATGCACAATACTTCATTATGTGATCAACAATTTAAACCAACAACTTCAGAAATCAGTTAACAGTGGCAGAATATGTCAGAGACACTTTGATTCAGAATTCAAACAACTTCAGAAAGCTTTAGATGATGGTCAACTGTAGTAAAACTCTTGGACACTCCCTTCAGGTTAGCATGGGAGTGTCTTTAGTTGCCCGGACACTATCTAGGCCTTAGCATGTGAGCGTTCAGGGACGAGATCTCCTAGAGCTGTGACTACGTCTAGAGAAGAAACCCTAATTTTTGTATGGGCTTCAGATTTGAGACACTGCTGCAGATCAATACTGTCAGAGGTACATAAATCATACTTCAGCAACACAAAATGAAAATATTAGTATGAGTAAGAGTCTTGAAAAGAGGTTCTTCCTCTGACTGGGGATATGCATCATTCATCTTCATTCACATCATTAGCCTGTCTCTACTAGAGTCAAGCAACAACAGATCTTGTTAGATCATAAACATATATCTATCATAGCTATAAGCATCATGACATCAATCTTTCATCAAAGATTAGACTCAAAGCAGTAGATAGATGCAACATCATATCTCAAAGATTATGAACACAATAGCACTTTCTATCACATCACTTCATCAAGTCAGGACATTCAGTTATGCCATAGTTACTCATCCCATCAAGACATGACCATAGTTAGTAAGAGATCTACTTATCAATCTTATACTTATACTTCTCACGTCAAGGTTACTAAGCTCCTCATGACCAATGAGATCGAATTAGGTCATTCAATAAATCTTTATCAAAACAACAAGAGTGTCAATCACTCTTTCCATATGCTTTCATCATGCTTATCACAAGCATTACTAGCAGACTCATGTATAGGAGTCAATGAGCCATCCTTCTATATGAAATCCATCATGACAAGTATCAATTGTATCATTTACTAGAGTTAAGGTGCTAGCCTTCTTTATAGGATCAAGATATCCAACAGACATAGATGTTAGCCAAACATCAAGTGTATCAATGTTTCAACATTAGATATCCTCGTAGAATTCAAGAAGATCAAAATGTTCAACACCAAGTGCATCATTTCAACATAGGAAACATATATCCAAGTCACCTTTCATATGCATGTAAGAGCCATTAAAGAAAGAGACTTTCTCATCATACCTTAGGGCTTACCAAGCCAATAGCTGAAACATACCATGCATACCTTGTGGTATTCAAATACCCGTGCACCTTCTCATTAGACACAGGCCACTTGAAGCACTTTGTCATCTTTTCATCAAGTACCTATTTATCTCTTTCCAGATCTGCATCTCAGCATGATCCTCAAGCAAGATCTACTCATCACATCTCATCAAGGAGGTTAGAAACATTCATATACTCAAATACCTATGCAGGAAGTACAAGCAATAAACATAATCATTAGATCTATAAGTCTAACAAGTAAGAAGCGTCATGAGTGAAGAAATACTTGTCTTTAATGAGAGGTGATCCTCTCCCTCTTGAACCAATCTTCAAGAGCCATCAATGGCCATGGTCCATATACCAATGTTGCCTTCAAGTATCCAACCAGGTCTGTTAGGAATTATCCCATCTAAGGCTTCATCGAATCCCCCACAAGTGCTTGAGCATCTTCACATTGACCAACTAGAGTTTCATCCATCAAATCTCAAGCCTTTGCCATAAACCATGGTTTTCTCTCCAACCCTAACCTCATAGAATCCATCAAACCCTAATCATCAAGATGCCTAGGGTTTTCTTCAAACCCTAGAATTTTTTTAGGTCTCCACCATCCTCTTCTTGCTTCCATCAATGGTGTCATCATCGGGGTGATCTCCATGACTTTTCTTCAACCTAGCTCTGATACCATGTTAATTAGGGCGACATTGTTCTTTGCTTTGATAATTGCATATCATCATTAATACATTAAGTTCACCCCATACCATCATTACATTATTCAGATCGACACCATTATACATCAGCTTATGTAGTTACGTAGAAAGAAACAACATCACCATCACCATCAATGCAGCGGAACATAAAAGGAACAGTAGAAGAAAAGCATGCACAAACATAGAGACACCAGGATTGGTCCAAGACCAGGGCAAAACCCACTATGGGAAGAACCCTTGCAATTCTTCTTCTTCTTAGATTGTCATCAAATGATGCATCAAAAGAGAATACAATGATCCATAACTTTATCTATGCAGCAAAACAATAATGATATCCATGAAACAGATCTAATCATGCTAGGAAACAAAACCCTCATACTGATGGCTGTAATGTGCTATCACAAACTAATGTCAACTGCTGTATATTGCTATCACTGTGCGGAACATTGCTGAACACTGCTGTTATTGAGCGAAAACTTTAGAATACTGAAATCTCATCCCTGAGTTCAGACGCAGGGAGAAGGAATTGTGCGAGCGACTATAGCAGCCTTGGACGCTCTCTGAGAATTGTGTGCCACCCAATGTTTTAAAAAATGGCCGAGCCGACTCCTACTCGGCCGAGCTAGACCGAACCAATGCTTGGCCGGGTTGGCTCGGTGGCCAAAACGGAACGATTGGCTGAGTTGTTACCCAGCCGGTCGAGCCAATCATTCACTGGGACGACTCGGTAACAACCCGACCTGCTCAACTCTTTGAAAAAGATCGTGAAGCACATTTGTCAAAAGTTGTTCCGCCTCCTACATATCAACGATTGGGTTGTTGTTTATTGCATATTTATAGCCCTAAAGTAATCTATCACTATGAGAAAGTTTTGAAAATTACAAGGGCGAAGTATGGTTATCCTAGTGGCATGAATTAAAAAACTGAAACAATGAATTGAGCCATACAATGTTTTTAAAAAGGCAAACATTCTGGCAATGGACTAATAGATACATATTTACCTCTGATTGTTCTAGAGCTTGACCATAATTAAATCAAGGGTTTTGAGACTTCATTAGGGGCAGATTTCTTGAAATCATCTCCAACAGTCTAGGTAGAAGCATGAGATAGGTCGTCCTGTAGCAAAGGTACAAATTTGAACTTTGAAGACATATGTTGATCAGTTCATTGGCTTATCATTTGGGAAGCTATGATTGGTTGCAAAGAATTGGTATTATTGTTGTCGTAGTCTAGTGATTGTCCTTGGGCTGAGGCAGAAAAGAATCTTGGCATTGGTGGCTAAGTATGAACTTTGTATTGGACAGTGCACCGGGTGCCATTTTGATATAATGGATATATTCATGTGCCTACTTTGATCATATGTTGTCTTCTCTCTATATTCTAAAGCTTTGTGTTTGGAAACATGAATAAAAATCATTAAAATTATGTTTTTTTTTTATAAAAAAATAAATATTTAATGTATTTTTTACAACGACCAAGTCATTGAAATCAAACTAGCCGAGTCGATACCGAGTCGGAGTCAGATTTGGAGCCGACCCTTGGCGGTTTCCAAACCGGAGTCGGAGTTTTAAAACATTTGTGCCAACGATTGTAGCAACCTGGAGGCTCCCATGCCATTTTGTGCATGCGTTCGGGGACCAATCCATCAGATCTACTCAAAAACCCTTGGTCACTCCCTTGAAGTCATTGTGTGTGCGTTGGGGACGACCTAGATGCTCTGGGGGCCACTCTGTGCGAGCTTCTGGGGATCGACACCTCCATATCTGCCTCTGGGGCCCTGGATGCTCCTATAAGCGTCTGTGCCAGCGTCCAAGGCTTTCTGGACGCTCTCATGACCACTGTGTGCAGCGTCCAGGGACCAGAATGCCCTGTTCCATGCCAGCGTCCAGAAATTAGAAAACCCTAACTCAAAGCGAACCTCACGCCTGTGATTTTGGACCCTTGCGCGAACGCCTTCCATCAAACCTGTGCGAATCAAGACAAAAGAGAAGAGAAGATGTGTCAAAATGATCTTGAGGTCCCTTCTATTTATAGGCTTTCCTGAGCGTTCACTTGGGGTTAAGGCTGACCCAAGCAGTTACTTATGTGGTTAGGGCCGATCCATTCCATAATACATGTATGAATAAAATAATTCATAACTCAACTTCCGCTTGACCAAATTGGGTGATCTTTAGGTCGATCTTGGTCCTCTTGAAAAAGGAATCTACTGCAATTATTATCTCGATCATTTGAGCTGTCCAAGGTGGAATTTGACCGCAGTTGCAAAAATTAACAAAGAGGACATTACATTCTATGTGTTCTCACCTCATGTCCATTTTTGCCACACTGATCATAGTGTGGGATCTCTTTCTTCTTTTACTACCTTTTGTAGAAGAGTCATTTGATTGATTCTTCCATTTTTGAACAAGGCACATAGTTTCTCTAGTGGGATGAGTTGCTTTCTTCCTTCCAAAAGCTTTCTCGAGTTTTGTGACTTTATCCAACAGAGAGTCAAATGTGATTGATTTCATTTGGCCACTAGCTTGTAGAGATTCAAGATTGTGAGAGTACGTAGGATAGAGGGGCTTCATGAAGGTTGTGAGAGGAATGTCTATTTTTACTCCAGTGCTATGTCATGTATGATGGCTTTGATCTATGGGATTATTGTTATGTATCCAGATTCAAGATCAACATAATGCAAAAACATAAGAAAAGATAGATCAACGAGTTGATAATAAGCCACTTTGAGGGGGAAAGCTCCTTTTACATCACATAAATGAACAATCCTTAAATGATTCAAATGACAAGATCTACTTGGTATATATATGAGTCTAAAGGGTCAAAATATAAGTAGGGCCTACATACAATAATAATGTAAAGGCACAACAATAACAATAGTGGGCTTCTATGGGGTACAACAATAACAATATAGAGGTTACACTAGTATTATAGGGACCTAACATGCCCCTCTCCTTCAAAAAAGTGTTGTCCTCAACACTTGAGTAGTTCTGGATGCTTCTATATAAAATACTCATCCTTCGATGTGGAGTCTTCAGTAGGTAAGTTCTTCCACTTAATGAGATACTTTGAAATTGATCGATTCCATAACTTCCAGATTCTTGTTTCTATTATTGCTTCAGGCTCCAATATGATTTTTCCTTCCTTGTCAAGTTTTGGCAATATAGTTTGCACTGGGAGCTTGTCACCTATAACCCTCTTTAAGCATGAAACATCGAAAATTGGGTGTACTCGCGAAGATGCAAACAACTCCAAGTTGTATGCCATAGTACCAATCTTTTACAACATCTTGTAAGGGCCACAGTATTTGGGTGATAATTTATTATCCTTCTAGCTTGCTTAAGAAACAATTGTTTGTATGGTTATAGCCGTAAAAATACCCAATAACCCATGTCAAAACTTCTTTCTCTATGATGCTAATTTTCTTGTTATTTCATTCGATTTTGCGCCAGAGTCAGGTTGTTCTTTAAGAGTTGGAGAACTTGTTGTTGATGCTCAATGTGATCTTCTGTTGCTTGAACCTTAGAATTGTCTCTTAGAGACGATGTGATGTGTTAGTGTCATATAGTCATAGTAGTCAGAAAACAAGTTTTGTCTTTCAAGTTTTTTTCTATGTTGCACTGGTTTTGGGGATGGGGGTAAAGTCCTTGGAACGACTAGAGCGCACCCCCAAATTTTCAGGGGACGGGGGGTTTGGGGACGACAATATATATATATATATATATATATGTGCAAAATTCAATATTAACATTTGTAGTTGTTTCAAGCTAGTATTATGCAATATTAACATTTGTAGTTGTTTCAAGCTAGTATTATGCACAACCCTTACACTCGCCAACTAAAATCTCAAACAATTTGAAAAGGGGTCAAGTGAAATTCCACTATTGGCCACTAGACATGAACTTCAGCTTTAGGAAATTTAAGTGTAGCTACTTTAAATTTGTAATAAGGTCCATGAACAATCTATCAATGAGAACTGTCTTTATATTAGTTTTTTCCCCACAGTTCTTGTTAATGATGACTATGTTAAACACAAAAGACATTCCCTTTCATTAGGTTTTGAAAACTTCTATAGCAGTGCTGAAAACCACTATAAAATAATTTGGTTTTCCAATGATATTAAATTCATATTTCAGATTAAGAAGGGGATTGAATAGGAATTTATTTAAACATTTAACACTCAATCCAATTCACAACTATCTAATTGTTTTCACAATGCTTGGGGTTGGGATGATGGAAGCACTGAACTTGAATGAGTCCTCGAAACCCACATACAATATGTAAAAGTTGAGATAATCCTAAGAAAGAACAAGAAAAATAACCACAAGGATCATCCTTTTAAAACGTTGTATTTTCTATTTTCTTGACATGGAGGGTGCTTTTTGTAATTTACCATTGAAAATCCAATATCTAAATCACTAGATATCCAAAATGAAACCCATCAATACAAAACCCATGTTTTGAGCTGCAACTTGTTCAAAAAATTTAGATTCAATGCATTACAAAAAAATGAATGGGAAAAATGATCATGTTGTCCAATCATCAATGTCCATGATTGTCAAAACTGAAGCTCTGCTCTTGGATTATTCCTAAAACCTTCCCAAAACATCCCTGAAATCTGCCCAGAAAACCCTTGAAATCTGCCAAAAACGTCCTTGAAATCTGTCCGGGACATCCTTGAAATATGTTCGGAATGTCTTGGGGACGACTAGCAAGTCCCATAGTCCCCAATGGAGTCCCCAACAGTTTGGGGACGTTTCCTAGGGGTCCAAAAGTCCTTGGAACGCGAGGACGCAGGGTATGTGAGTATTTTTTTTGGGGGGGGGGGGGGACCGGTCCCCGTGCAACATAGGTTTTTTTGACAAATGTATTAAGGTTTGCTATGATCTTGTAGAGATCAAAGCTACGGGTCTTAGTTTAGAATAAAATTTTCATTATTCAATGTAATTATGTCAAAGTGTGTGAAGAGTCGTGAAAATAGTCATTGATGTTTTGAGAGGCTGAGTTAAGTGGGTCTAGGGTCAAGTTTCATCAAAAGATCGTGGGTGAGGTCATGTTGTTATGTCTCATCATCATGGGCACAGAGTTGTAGGGTCCCTTAAGTCAGTTAGAGTGTCAAATTGCAATCAGTCACGACATCAATTTGGTACAACGGTTAGGTGGACAACGCCGTGTTTCTGACAAGTGTTGTGTATTCATCATTCAAGTTCAAAGTTGCAATCGTCACCCTTGAAGCCCGCATTTAGCCACCTTGGGAGTTCAAATGCATGGTTAACCTCAAGAAAATCCATAGAGACTTCATTTTTTCCATCGGAAGTTTGCTATTTGGTGATTGGAGGTCGCTGCGCAAAGGAGGCAGGGGAGGAGCTCCGCTTTCTTTCAAGGGCTGCGCTTTTGGTTGTAGGTGGAGGTTTGAGAGATGGAAGCTTTGGATAATGAAAGAAGGTTTCTAAGAAGGAAGTTGATGATGTACATGCCATTTCACACGTGTAACATTCATCAAGCAACTCAGGGAGTGACCAGAGCTACATCAACCATTGATTCCCTCCGCTTCCCTGCTGTGATTTTACTAGAACATCAAATTTTGATGAGGAATTAGGGTTTTTGGCACTTTTGTCCATGTAGGAGGTTTTTCTGAATATTTGGATAAACTCCAAATCATTTTGCTCAATCGTAAGATCAAGTGTTTGGTCAAGTCATGAAGATGGAGGTGCGCTGCTGCTGCAAGAAGAAGGTTTGTGTTCGGCCTAGAAGTGGGTTTGAAATATTGTATGGACCATTCTATGCCATCCCAGTACCCTCAGCATGTCAGATGATGGCCAGAGATAAATAAGCTTGGAGCGCTGTGCTTTCACATGATTATCGTATTTTCACCATATCTCTTATACCCTGTACCTATTTGCCATGAAATTTTTACAGTAGATGGATGGGGGTGAGATGAATTAGATCACTTAATTTCAGGTCAAAATGATTCATGGTTTTCGAGAAGTGAGGCATCATCATCTACAACCATTTTTGGATTTTCTTGAGATCTGTGAGTTAGATTTGGCTCAATTTTTCTGTGGAGAAGGGTAATAATGATATTAACTTGTCAAAAAATCAGCTCAATCCGGCTTACCGTTTAGGAGATATTAAAAAAATATAAGTTGCTGTGCTTCTCATCTGTGTTTTTGCTAAACTAGGAGGTTGCGCAATGCCACACTGCGCTTTCACACAGTCAACCTTTTGACCGAGTTTTTCATGTCAAAATCTCTTGTAATTTGTTTTTATGATCATTGTAAATGTTATGAAGTATCCTAGGACTCAGACTCGATTTGGACTGAAAATTTAATGTAATATGCTTAGAAAAAGATTTGGTCAAACAATCCCTAGTTTTCAAAAATCAGTTCTATTTTCATTGCATAAGTTAGAAACGTAAATCCCAACGAAGAATTTGGTTCCTGGAGGTGGGAATAGATATGTATTAGCCCATTTATGATGTGATTGTAATTAAGCAAAGGATTGGTCAGGTTCAGGAGAAGGGACATTGTGTACTACACTCATTTTGATATATTTTACAGTGAATGAAGACAAAGGTGGAATTTACCGGGATTCTTGTGTTAGTTTGCTTTGGACATGTGCTTTCTTTCTTTGTAAGTTATCTTCTATACCAATCATGCTTTTAAATGTATCCTCTTGTTTAGTTAAACAAAGATATTGACTAGAAATTCACTCCAAATAATGCTCTGTTTCAGTTTGCAAGACATCTATGTTTTCTGCTAAACTGATAGTTAGAATTCATCTTGGTGTTTGATGCTCTGTTTGTCATTTTCCATTTGTCTCCCACTTACCCTCCTACAACGAATTTAAACTGAAAAACTTCAAAGAGATTACCTACGTTGCCCCTGTAGAAGCTCCTCTTTTTCTTCGTTTCATCACTAGAAGCATAATTAGGTAAGCATGACTCCATGCCCAATGGATTTGTCTCCTTTCCTACCAACAAATATTTGAAAATTTATACTCTACTGAGCACCGTACCTAGCCTAACATCCCTGTAATTGAACATTCTAGATAGAGAGAGCCCTCTCCAAAGCTAGAAGGGCTAGATTTTAACTTACAAGTGGTTTGTGGTTACCTCTGATTTTCTTTCCTCAGCCTGGAGAAATTACAGAGAGATAACATTTTTGGCGCCGTTGTCGGGGAACGAAAGGTTCCATCTTCCCTGGGAAAAATCATCAAAGATCAGATTTGACTTCTGATAGTGAACAGAAGGCAAGCACATGAAGGCTGTACCATTCACCTAGCAACTCCAATCAAGTTTCAACCTGATCTAAATACTTATTGGCAGCAGGATCCAAAAATCAGGGTTTTACTGGAGACTCTACAGGCTCAAGATGGATCACAAATCTACAAGCTATGCTCCTATTTATCGCATTCATATTCCATTCTTTCCAAATCACATGCCTTGTGTAGATTGGCAAACTTATTTGCCAAGATTCAAAGATCAAGTAGGAGATGATGCTTCTCTTCAGTTGGTTAAGTTTCACATGCGTGTGCGGAAGCTAAAGGTTGATTTTCATGAAGATTCTCTCATGAAGATGTTTATGGTATTCTCGGAGGGAAATGCACAATCATTGTATGAAACCTTGCCAAATGCTTGTTTGTATTCTCTTAGAGATTTTCATACAGTATTTTATGAGAGATATAAAGAATATCATCCTTTCTTGTTGCTGGTCAAAGACTGTTGCACACATTTAAAAAAATTATTGAGCATTTGGAAAGTTTTTATGAAGATGATCAATTTATGGATGATGAGATTATAGAGGCCTTTCATGAGAATCCTTTTCAACACCAGGAGGAAATAGTAGAGGACAGTTGCCATGATATTCAAGTGGATTTCCAAAAGGAAATAGTTTCTCCAAGGGCTGAAAATGAAGTAGATCAACATCCTGAAGAATGCAGTCATGATTCATTTACTGTTAATTTTAGATTACAATGGTATGTCCTATGCTTAACACAATTTACTTCAATGTTCCTTTAGCAGCCCAATGACAATATCCAATAATTTCCAGTAGCAATCACATTAACCATTAATCATATTGACAATAAATGCAGATAGAACATAAAAAGATATGTAAAAGACAAGCCAAGACAAGAGGACACCAGATTTGGCAGATGCCAGGGAAAAACCCCAATGTGGGGAAAACCCTTTGATCAAATCTTCTTCTTATTATTCAATAGTTCAGCAGATAGAGAGAGAGAGTTCAAAAGTCAAATAGACTAGCCCAATACAAAGTCAAATCAACCCTGTCAAATTATGCAGTCAACTATAGTCAAACTTCATCCCTAACTAGAAAGTCAACGCTAGTCAAATCAGCTGCAAGTCACCTCCTTTGAAGCTTGGTCAAAGGTAGATTAATTCAACCTCCATCAAGGGGCAAAGTCAACCCAAAACAGTCCCATAAATGCTAGTCAAACTTGGTCAAACAACAGTTAGCCCTACGTCAACGCTAGTGAAATAGTCCTAAACACCTTGATTTATGTGCCAATTAATGTGGCCTTAGGAGAGCGAAATTCTGCCTTTAAAACACAATCAAAATTCGGTGAAATCAGCAAGGGTCAATGCTAGTCAACAATCTAAAAAACTTGGTTATGTTTCAGCCCAGAAAAACTGTCCTCTTAGACACACATGTGAGAGGGAGAGAGAGAAGATTTCCAAGCTGTACGAACCAATCTGTTGAAGAGAGAGAAGAATTGTTGAGTGAATGATGTGCAAATGGGGAGAGAGGTCTCTTCTATATATACACTTTGTGAATAGACACATCTATTGGGCTTCTTGAGCCTATATTAAGCTGAGGCCTACCTTAACAATTTGTACATGTGAGAGAATAAATTCAAAATCACACTTCTGCTTGTCTGAATGAGATTATCTTTATATCAAACTTGGACCTCTCGAAAAGGGGAATCCAATGCAATAATCATCTCCATCGTATGAGTTGTCCCAAGGTGGAATTTGGTGCTAGTTGCCAATTTTAACACTCCCTCTCAACTAGGGAGAACTCCACTTGTCAATCCATCTGTCATCATCTTGCCATCTTGTCTTCATGTACCATCTTTTTTATCACTGCTATTCTCTGCTTTACACTGTTGAACCATGAAGTAATAATGAAGAAGTGATCGAAAGTGAGTCACAAGACCTTACCATTCTCCACTGGCACAGGTCAGTCCTTGATCCCAGATCAAGTTGTTGAACACCATGCATCCTAGTCATAGGGAGTATGACAATACACAATGCGTCCATCGGTAGTGTTATGGTCCCTAAGCACTTTTCCCAACTCATTGGCCAAATTCAAGGTACTTCCCATGGGTCCCGGACTCCTTGGGTAGGATGTATGCTGGGACATCAACCGGAGAAGGTGAACCATTCATCCTGCTTATATGCCATAGGAGAAGGTGAACCACTCATCCTATGCATATGTCAATCGTAGGGGAAGGTGAGTGGTTCACCCTACATACATGTCAACCATCATGGGGTATCACAAGGGAAGGTGAACCATTGACCATATACATAGCGCACCACTCAGGGAAGGTGAACCACTCACCCTATTGTCGCTTATAGCTCCGAGAAGTACCCCAAGCCCCCAAGAACTCCCAGAGCTCAGGGTCCAACTCATGCAGGACCCTCATAGGAGGGTCTTTCCACGACTCCAAGGTTTTCTCGGAAGGTTATGAATTTGACCTTCCCTAAGAGCTTTGTGAGAATATTTGCGACCTGCTCATTCGTCCTGATGTGTTGGAGCCTTATTGCTCCTCGTTGTACCATATCCTTGATAAAGTGGTACTTGATATCAATGTGCTTCGAGCGGTCGTCGAACACTGGATTCTTTTAAAGGCGAATCCCACTCTGGTTGTTGGAGAAGATCACAGTGGTATCCAGCACGTGCTCAAATAGTTCACTGAAGAGCTTCCTCAACCAAACAACTATACAATGGGCCACACTCGCAGCAATGTATGCAGCTTTGACGGTGCTCAAAGCAATCGATTTTTGCTTCCTGCTCATCCAAGATATTGAAGTAGACCCCAAAAAGAAGCAACACCCAGACGTGCTCATACGATCCACCACACTGCCAACCCAGTCAACATCTGTATATCCATGTAGCCTCAAATTCCTGGCTGTGTATCTCAGTCCATAGTGGATTGTGCCCCGGCGATATCTCAAGAGATTCTTAGCAGCAATCCAATGAATGTGACGAGGCTCGACCATAAATTGACTCACTATGTTCACAGTGAAGCATATGTCAAGAGGAGAGTTTACCAAGAACATCATGCCCCCCACAAGTTTACGATACTCGAAAGGGTTCACTAATTCGGGAGTAGACACGAACTTGCAATGCACCATCCCACATCTCTCAAGCAGCTTCACAATGTATTTTATTTGAGAAAGGAAAATCTCACCTGGATTTTGCCAGACCTCCAGCCCTAGGAAGTAGTGCATCAGTCCTAGGTCCTTCATCTTGAATTCAGAAGCCAACTCCCTCTTGCGTTGATGAATGAGAGGGTTTGCACTTGTTAGAGAAAGATCATCCACATAAAGGACTAGAATGAGAGGCTTGTCCTTTTCAACCTTGAAGTATAGGTTCGGGTCAACTTCACTCCTTATAAAACCCAACTTCATAAGATAACTATCAATCCTCTCATACCAAGCCCTAGGGGCTTGCTTCAACCCATAGAGGGCTTTCTTCAACCTACATACATGTGTCTTACGATCTTGAACAATGAACCCCTCAGGTTGTTCTACATAGACTTCCTTCTTAAGCGAGCCATACAAGAAAGCAGTTTTAACATCCATTTGGTGTAGGCTCTGTCCTTGAGAGGCAACAAGGGCTATGATCAAACGTATAGTGGCATATCGGGCAACATATGCAAATATTTCATCATAGTCCATTCCTTCCTTTTGAGAGATGCCTCGAGCAATGAACTTGGCCTTAAACTTTTTAGCACTCCCATCAACTCCATGTTTGATTTTGTAAAGCCATTTTGAAGTGACCACTGACTTGTTCTTGGGTCTAGGAACCACATCTCAGACATCATTCTTCATGGTGTGGACTCATATTCCTCGTTCATTGCATTTTTCCAGACTTGGTGCTCCACAGCTTCTTCAAATGTACATGGTTCGAATTTTACTATGGTACTCATGGCAGATAAGTACCCTTGGTACCTATTCGGCTTTTTGCTTTCATGAAATGCCCCCCTTGGTGCAACATGTCTCTTGTCATCTTCAAGAGTATCTTTGAGCCACAAAAGGTCTTTTTCTTGAAGTAGAGGGCTCACTAGGCGGTGGATCAATGGGATCCATTGAACCTTCAACATCGGGCATTAGATCATTTGTCGGAGATATATCCTGCTTTCCTTCATCATCATCATTGTCCTTCCTAGGGATAGGAAGATCTCAGACTTTTCCAAGGGCATAATCTTCATCAAAATGTTGAAATTTGGTACCGGAGGACAGGTGGTTCCCTAAGGCTTTGATCTTTGGCCTAGGGAAAAGTGTCCAAAAGAATTTAATTTTTCTCCTAAAGTGACTATAATTTTTATAAAGTCAAATTTAATTTAAAAGTGACTTTAAGTGATAAAGTTACTAAAGTCTAATTTTAAAGCGACTTAAATAAAGTCAATGTAAAATTAGAAAGGAAAAGTGACTTTGGAAATAAATGACTAAGTGGGTCTTTATTAAAGTGGGGTGAATTAAAAAATAGAAAGTGAGATTTAAATGAGCATTTAATCTCAGCCCTAGATCTCGATCTATTTCAGCCATTGGATTTAGGGATTCCCCAAAAGTCACTTAGGGTTAGATTAAAGGAGGGAAAGGAGGAAAATGTCATTAATTATTTCATGAGCAGATTGAGAGGAGAGCAAGAGAGCAAGGGAGATTTCTGGACAGGGAGGAGAAGGAGGCAACAGCTTGGCACACATTCCAAGGCAGCATTTTAGCAAGTCCGTACGGCTGAGTTAGCACACAGTGAAAGGCAAATATTGGGCACGATTGTCTAGAAATCCGTACAGCAAGTGGCTGTACCTTGGCACACATTTCTAGGTAGAACCGTACAACTGTACTGTTGTTTTTTCTGCACAGAAATCGAGGAAACCGTACAACAACATTTATGGCAGCTTGCACGCTTTTCTAGGCAGTCAGTACAACAACATTTAAGGCTGAAAGTTGGGCACAAAAATTGAGGAGGCCGTACAACATTTATCGCTGTTTGCAAGTTTTTCCAGTTGGTTGAGAGGCACGAAAAACAAGATAAGTTGTAAAAGTTTGCATGCTGATTTTTTGTTGAATATTTATCTCACTGTAAAAAGCATTTTCCATAAATAAGGAGCTTTCGAACTGGTTTACCCCAAGAGTTGTAGGGGGTTTTTCCAGGGTCACCTTGACCAAAAATCACTGTGTTTAAATGTGTTGAATGGCTGTTTGTATGTGCTGATTTTTATTTATGTATTTTCCAGCATTCTGTAATATTTCCAGAATTTTTGTTTTCAGCAAAATTTATTTTCCAGTTGTTGAATGTATGGATATGGGAAAGGGCATTTAACTATTTTGGAGAAATAAGGTGAAACTAAAAACCGAGGTGGGAAATGAAATTTTTTTACATGGTATTGGAGCTTGAGTGTTGAAGTGCAGTTTGGGACAGCAAGGAAGAAAATTACAGCCTGCTGATTTTTCACTTAGAAAATTCCAGCAAGCTGATTTTTCACAAACAACAGTTTTATCTTTACTACAACAGTACTATTTTTCAGTTTTAGGACAACAGGATGTCATTGGAATTGAGGGTGGAGGATAGGCTGGATGGGCATAACAATTACAGCGTTTGGAATGAGAGAATGCAGAGTATCTTTGAGGAGGCAGACGTCTGGGACATTATGGTGCATACCACACAGAACCCTGTTGTTGTGCCTACTGATGCTACTCAGTTGGCTGATTATAAT